>JZKD02S1679389.1:232792-267068 GCA_000966675.3 Picea glauca
ACCATAGTAAGACTTTATTAATATAGTGGACCTAGTCCACCTTACATTGAATGTCACATTCTCATATATTAAATGACTTCCACTAATAATACATAACTACATTCCCATTGGGTACCTCCTTAGGTACCCCATATTACCTCCCTAGGTATACTACATAGTGGAGTTAATAGAAGGGTTCGACGAAGTTTACTCCAGGAGAAGTTGGAAAATTGAAAAGGGAGAATAGTTGAAGGCTGAAGTTTGGAGGACTTGGTCCCAACACCGGTCTCATGATAAGGTAAAGGGGTCAATTAGAGGTGTGAGGGGCCTAGAAGTAACCAATCTCTCAGACATCATGTTCGAACAAGATATTGTGTAGAATAATACAGAGGAAGGAGATAAAGAGTTAATAAGACCATGGTTGCGAGCCGTAGTCACATGGAAAGTGGTTTGAAGGAAGTCCCTGTGCAGAATTTGAATTATGTACCATTTAAAAGAGTCGTGGAATATTTAGACAAGATCTTGTTACAAAACAAGACAAAAGGGGTTGAAAGTGATTTTTTTGGGAAGCCATAACTTTAAGCCCAAATATCGAATTAGGGCAAGATTATAGTCATTGGAAAGATGATTCAGAGGATAATAACATGGAATTGATATAATATGGATAATGCTGATATATTTCTTCATGAATTGAGAAGAAAAATGAACTATAACATTAATTGACAGATTTATATAATATGTATAATTCTAACAAAAATGGTTGCTTGCAGATTTGGTAGGATTAAAGATTTAATTGGATCAATTCCAGTGTAGGATTGGATATCATAGTCATGGAAGCATGACAGAGCTTGTAGAATCTAGTTGAGGCAATAAAGAACTACACGAAAAGTAATGAAAAGTGGATAAAGAACTAAATATTAGTGGAACAAAAGTACTAGTCAACAATTTCACGATCTGAATGGATTGCAAATACAAAAGAAAGAATCCTCACATAAGACATGAAGCTAGCAGGTGAATAATGTTAGTAATGGGCATATAAAGGAGAATTATGATTTGCTAGCCTTGAAGGAAGAGAGGTGTAGACAATTGCAAAGATTAAATGTTAATGAAGTAATCTAATGGACAACTAGGAGTAATAGTATTTGATTCAAGAATGTTGTGGTAGTAGAGTGATGGAATGTCTAAGCTACTTCATTCTGGGGTGTTGGAATGTTTCATAAAGGTAAAGTTGGATATGACTACCCAAAATGAGTTGTTGCAAATTGAGTACATTGGTTGGATTACAGAATGACCAAGTGAAACTTAGCTGGAAAATATTCAGACTAGGGAACAATAGTGCAGATGAGAAGAATGGGAGCACACAAGGCAACAAGGATATGAAGGAATTCAAGGACAACCATCTTCAACATAAATAAATAAATACATAAGTGAATTAAAACAGAAATACACTAGAGTGCATGAGGCATACAATGAAGTTAAAATGCATATGCATTAGTAGGCATGCTGTCAGTGAATTCTTGGTGCATATGGATGCCTAATTGTGCTTATGCATATGCTTGGATATGCATATAACATGCTTGTGCACTTAGAATAGTCTGTTATTTTGAAATAATGATACTATAGAAATTGAGTATGACTAATGATGGATTATGTATTCAAGACAAATGATATAGCATGGTTAAAGATGTGGATTTTGTTGTTGCTTATTATTTCCATTTATGTGAAGACTCATGAGGGTGGTAGGAATGGTGATCAAAATGATGAAGGAGAAAGTCTGTGTGATTCTACAAATACGATTTGATCAGGTAGCATCAAGTAGGTTGATAACAACCATCCATGTATGCATTTGTTGCATCTATGTTGAAGGGAATTGAGGTAAGAAATTCCCTTAATTAATTTTTCAAGATTTAAATAGATATGTAATGGCCAAAGTTCTAGAGTATGTAGATATTATTGATTCTAAAATGCATTTAGATAGATTTCCAGTTGTATATTGTGTTATGATTGGTTATGGGATCATAACCGGGTTAATTCAAGAGACATACTCCATCTATAACAATGAATATCCCTAGAGCTAGTCATGCGTGAGACCATAATATGGTTGGATATGGAAGGGATATATCATTATGTGAGTGATCAATGGCATCAACTATATATATGATGTTTGGACTGCAACCTCTTTGCCGCCACTGAAGAGAATTTAAGAATTATATTCTTGGTGTTGTGCTTAGGTTGAAAAACAAGGTATTCAAATAGTTAGGAAAATAGTAGGAAGTGTGTGGATGATGTGTTGAGGCGTTAGCCAAACCTTCCAACTCGTCGTGGTGGAATGCATGACATAGTTATGTGGTATTATGTAGTCAATGCATGGATTCATTGTGTAATTGTGGCCATGGGTATTAGCACATCGATTGTTATTTTATTTAGTAATTGATTGTTGCATTATTAAAAGCATGTGGTGTTGAAAATACATAATGATGGATAGTTTCATTATCTTTAATATGAATACTAGTTGAAGGTGATTGGATTGTTGTTTGTTACAATTCTAAGATCACTTTTTGAAACTATTAAAATTGTTACAAGTGGTATTACATGAATTATTGAATGCATTTTGGTGAATGCATACATGTATTATAAAAAATAGAAATGATTATGATAAAAACTGAAATGATGTGAGTATTGCTAACTCAAGAAGTTGAAAACACTTTAGGAGTTGTTAGATAATGCAATAAAAAAGTTACAGGTGAGAGTAGTTATATAATAATAAATTATGGAAAAGCTATGTCAAGGGAACACCGTGATAGAAATATTAGCGGATAGAAGAAAAAAAATATTGGTTGATAATACATGTGTAAAGAATGATGGGTTCATTCCAGTTAATAATTGGATTAATGGAAGTGATTGAATTGTTGTTGTAAACGATTCTAAGATCACTTTGTGAATTTTTGTAATTGTTTCCATGAAAATATACATATGCTTGATATTGATAACTTGTTTGGCTGAGTGAAGGTTGATGGAACTTGTAGGTAGGATAGTCTTGGATATGGAAGGGATGTAAGCCGAGAAGGAAGATTGATTCTACAACTGCAAAAGCCAAACATTATGAGCAGAATAATTCATGCCTGTAAATTTTTATTTTCCTATATAAAACAGATTTGAGAAATTAATAGTTACAAATTGTTACATGATTATGCTAACAATTGGTTTGGTTGATTGAAGATTGAGAAACTTAAAAGAATAATGGTATTGGGTACAACATTGTTGTAATCCATAATAAATATTGATCCCTGCAGTTGCAAGAAGAAAACAAATTATGAGTTGGAAGCTCATGCTTGGAAACTCTGTTTTCTTGTATAAAACATATTTGACATTTATGATTGAAATTGTTATAACAATATCTCATGATGGCTGTATTTTTATAATACATATGAGATGTTGGCTATTGAATTTGGAATCTCACAAAAAAGAACACCATAAGGAAATCGAGCTTAATGATGAGGGCATGGAATGAAGAAAGTCCAATGGACTTGTTGCAGTTGGAGTTCATGACGCCGCAACTTTGAAACTTCTTGGCTGAGTGCACTGGATCACTAGAGAGAAGTGGAAAAACCTGAGGGAATGCATGGAAGAGAAATGGGTTCATTTCTCTGGGTTGTATAGGCTGAGAGGGAAGAATATCTTGCTGGTTGGAACTGCTACCAGAAATATACATTATGAAGATCATTATACATGTTTTGGGTCGGAATGCTTATGTATATATGTTTAATTTTAGGCTAGAGTGCCTATGTATATAAGAGTTGGTTGAATTGTCTATGTGTATTAAGGCCAAAGAGCCTAGATTTGTAATGTTAATAACATTGGAATGGTGTTTTTCACTGAGGATAGTGCCAAAATAAGGGGAGGGGGATGTAACACCCCAGTTTTAACCCTTATGAACTACAATGTATTATGTAATTTTGAATTAGGTTGTTGAGCCGATAAAGTTTAAAAGGGGCTAGAGTGCCTAGGAAATGTAATACTTTATATACATTAATAAAATACACCCTTGGCTGCAAGACAGACAAGGACAAAAGAGACAAGGAGTTATGATTCCACACGAGAGGGGGATTGAGGGGCTAAGTCTTTTATTATATTTTTATTTATCCATAATTGATTTTATGGAGAAAAGGTGTTACATGAGCTTCTTGGGGGGGGCATGTGGTTCTTGATTTCCAAGTAATTATATAAAACCATTGTTGTCTTGTTTGGGGGTTCACTTGTTCTTATCCATTCACTGTTACACCCTTCTCACTCTTTGATTTTTGGAGCCTCATTCTTTCTAATTCGTGTGCTCTTGGTCCGAGCATGGAAATGAATGGTTGGAGGAGGAAAACCATTGCTAGATGGATGTAATAGATTAATGATCATTCTAGGAGGGAATGGATGCCTGTGTGCATGAGATTGATGGCAGTTCAGAAAGAACTATCCACAACTGAGAATCCTTGGAGTTTCTAGCAGGGAGATTTCCTGACCGATAGCACTGGAGCCCTAGAGAGAAATGGAATAGCCTCAGGGACTACATGACAAAGAAAGGTGTTTATTTCTTTGGGTTGTGCAGGATGAGGGGGAAAGAGAGATGGAAATTTGGATTTGTTGTGTGGTTGGGAAATATGAGAGATAATTATCCAACTGTTGTGTGTTTTAGATTTGTCCTAGGACCCATCCTTGTGGATTCATATCCTTGGCTCAGGGGTGGCCTGCTATTGAGAGTAAAAGAAAAACAATATCTATGGTTGGGAGGAATGTCATTGGTCTGTAGCCAGTTGGTGAATGTTACTTACAAAGATAAGTGCTCTATGTGTTTTCTGTATAATGTATATTTCGCTATTTGTTTAATTATATCTGAGATATGTATTTATAATGTGCTTGTCTGCTGGTTTGTTGTGCATGTCACATTGTTGATCTCTTTTATGTTGTATCATGGATCTTGATTAATGCATGTGGGTCTTTCATGCTTGTTTTTGAATTAAATGTTATTAGAATTCAAGATCAGTTCAAAAGCGAGTTTTTGGAGTAGCATGGTCATCCCGTGGGTGGTTGGGTACATTATAGGTTAGCGTGGACAAACTGTGGGTGGGTGGCTACGTTAGATATTGGTATCAAATCTTCTGGTTGAAACATCAGACTAGTATGGGCCGGAACAAGTTCGAATTTGAGAAATTAGTTGTCACTGATTTAAAACTGTGTGAATTTGGGGAAAAATGAAAATATTAGAGAGAAATATCCCCAAATTTGTGGGAAAATTCGAGTTTAAATAATTCAGGATTGTCTGAGAAGTTTACTGGGTTCGAATTGTAGAGTTTCAGTGCCGAGTTTGACTTGGAAGGTTGAAAGTTCCTATTTTTTTTAATGGTCGTTATAGCGTGAGGTGCAAAGGAATCCAATATAAACCTAAATCTCAGGAGAGGTAGCGTATTAGGTTTCACGACTTCAAAGAATGCAAAATTAAGACCTTTGAAAAGGTCAAAGGAAAGCTCGTGAGAGATAACGTTGCAGGAATCATGCAGAATCCAAAGAATCATGTAGACAAAGATCTTTGTAAAGGCTCATGGAATCGTGACCATCCCCTTTTGAATTTTGGGAGTGATCACAACCGTTGAATCAAGGAAGCTCTAGATCGTTAGATTGAGAGTCAAGAAACAAGGATTGTTAGATCAAATTGGCTGATCATCTGTCGTTGATCGAAGCCAATAGGAGATAGAAGAATGAAATTTTGAATGCTAAAGTCTTGAAATCCCGTCGATCGTCTAATCTGATAGGAAGTTCGGGTGAAATATTTGTTATTGATAGTGGTCATTCGGTGTTGACCGTCCAGCTGTGAAGAAGTTTGAGTCCTAGAAATCCAAAAGGTCGAAGTTGCAAAATCCTACCAGCCTTTAGATCGAGAGAAGAACTTCGGGAGTAATGCTAAGCATCAGATCTAACATTAGTGGAATGATAAAGTAAGCAGAGGTGTTAACTGAGAGTAAGTAGTCATCATTGCTTTATGACCACTTCAGAAGGTATAAATCTAGGGGAAATTGAACTACTTGATATTCGTAGTGATCCAGGTGGATATCAGTGGCCACCCACCTTTTCCAACTGGCTCAAAACATTTTTCTGGCAATTTTGGTAATTTACTATTTTTAGCAGTTTTTAACTTCTGGGGCCATTTTGAGGGCCTAAATGAAGGTTTTTAGGGATCGATCTTCTCAATGATAACCAAAGGCTCTGATTGAGCCCCCAAAATGAATCTTCTCAATGATACCTTTCCAATGAGATATCATGCACCCCGAATGGAGATGGTATGCCAAAGTTATGCCCCCAAAAAGTTGATACACCAAACTACCCAAAACGGGGTCCACAAAACTGTTGGCTTTTCATCTTTTGAGGTTAGGGTTTTGGATTTTATTTATGATAAAAAGGCCTTTGGAGCCTCATTGTAAAATCATCCTCTTGCAAATGCGAGTAGCGGAGACATCTCATCTCAGAGATAAGCTACCACCATTCTAGCGAGTCTTTCACTCTGTATTTTTTACAGTCTTTGTACATTTTCGCTCATTAATAGAAAATTGTGCATTACTATATCTCTGTTTTTATGGTTTCATATCTGATATATTTATTTTATCTTATTGGATATATGAGATATCTCTGTACATTGCTTTATTATATCTCTTCTCTCATTTCGTGTCAAAAATAAGTTGGATCAGTGGTATCAAAGTAGGCTGCTCTTGATCGTTTTTTAGTGCATGTCCCCAACGAGGTACGAGTATAGAAAGTTGGGTATAGGTCTTGTATCTATTAAATACAATCTCTCTCACACATACAAGAAACCCTCCATGGTGGAAGAAAAGATAAACGACAAAACAAATGATTCTATTAATCTTTTGCTTAAGCAAGCTCTCGTGCGAGAGAGGGACAAAAAGATGGAGAATTTTCCCCCATCCTTCTACACCTGCTGATAACAACATGCATGTCTTCATCAAGTGACCACTTTGGAAGTACCTCAACTTTCAAGGTACAAGTTAATTTTTATATTCCCATATTTGAAGGACAGATAGATGCGGATGGCTTAGAAAAATGGTTAAATCTGCTAGATGGTTATTTCTCTGTTCATAATTTCTTCGAGAGGGAAAAGATCACCTTCACACTCCTTAAGGCTCTACCCCATGTCAAACATTGGTGGGAAACTTACTGGGATCAAATTTACACAAAGGAATCTGGAATATATGGGGCCGAGCCCACTTGGCATTTTTTTGTGGATGCGGTAAATGAACAATATTACCCTGTTGGAAACTATGAGGACTAGTACATGAGATGGACCACATTGCGGCAAGAGAGGGGCCAATAAGTTCCAGATTTCACCAATACCTTCCATATATTGTGCACCAAGATGGGTATCAAAGACTCTGAATGACATTTGGTTCTGAAATACTGTGGGGCTCTACATAGATACATCCAAACTGAAATGGATTTTCTGGACATATCATCGCTCGGTGATTCTTATCGATATGTTGTTAAAATTGAGCAGAAATTTAAGCACCAGAACAAACGAGAGTTCAAGTTTTCAAATCCACAACAACCAAAGTATGATAAATACGACCCTAAAAAATAGTCTCCCGAAAACCAGTCCAGGCCACAGGAAAATAAGGGTCATGGAAAGATGAAGGACACTGGAAAATGGTGTGATTTCCATAAAATCCCCTGGCACAACACCGATGAATGTCTCTCAAAACAATCATTGGTGGATGAGATCAAAGACAAGGAGCCGAACCTTGATTTAGAAAATATTGATAGAAGACATATCATCGACGCAGACCCCACTGCCATTATCGCGACCGCAACAATTCAACCAGAAAAACCCACAGATCCTGAAGAGGGGGAGCACATTTTTCATTCGTAGATGTGGGTGAAGGGAACCCTGCTACATTTTATTGTTGATAGCGGAAGCCAGAAGAACCTCATCTCAACAGAGGTTGTGAAATAGTTGGGATTGTCGACAACACCAAACCCACAACCATACAACATTGGGTGGCTCCGCCAGAGACGAGATATTCGTGTTAGCCAGTAGTATCGATTGTCATATGACATCGAGCCCTTCAAGGATGAGGTATTATGTGATGTTTCCCTATTGGATGTTTGTGATGTTCTCTTGGGCCAACCATATATGTGGAAGTGCCATGCTATCTATGAGTCTCGACCCCGTAGTGTCATTGTTACTCTAGGGGGTCATCTCTACAGGATACCAGAGGTAGTTCTGACTACTGTCCCACCTAAACAATGTTGCAAGGTAGTATCTCATACTACAAAATTCAGCTTCTTCACAATCTGTTCAAAAGGTGAACATAAGGATACTGCAACCACTATAGCTTCGGCCCAAGCACCTTCTATCCAACAAAATATGGTCGAAAAGATTGCAACAAAGTGTAAAGATTCCTTCTACACACATGCATCTCGTGTATCTAGACTCATTAAAAATGTCCAACCCTTCCAGCCATAGGTTCGTGACAACCTTCAAAAAGCTAAGCAACACAACTTCTCTAACAAGGAAAACAACTCATCAAGATGCAAATTCAGTAAACGCTTTTCCCTCTCCCCCGGGCACTCAACACAATGGAGACCATTGATTCCTAAGCAGGGAGTATTGATCCAAGTGGATATCAGTTTCCACCCACCTTTTCAAACTGGCTCAAAATAGTTTTCTGGCAATTTTGGTAATTTACTATTTTTAGCAGTTTTTAACTTCCAGGGCCATTTTGAGGGCCTAAATGAAGGTTTTTTGGGATCGATATTATCAATGATAGTCAAAGTATTTGATTGATCCCCCAAAATGAATCTCCTCTATGATACCTTTCCAATGAGCTATCGTGCACCCCAAATGAAGATCATATGAGAAAGTTACACCCCCGAGAAGTTGATGCACCAAACTACCCAAAACGGGGTCCACAAAACTGTTGGTTTTTCATCTTCCAGGGTTAGGGTTTTGGATTTTTTTTATGATAAAAAGGCCTTTGGAGCCTCATTTTAAAATCATATTCTTGCGAAAGTGAGTAGCAGACACATCTCTTCTCAAAGACAAGCTGCCACCATTCTAGCAAGTCTTTCACTTTGTATTTTTTACAGTCTTTGTACATTTTTCGCTCATTAATAGAAAATTGTGTATTACTGTATATCTGTGTTTATGGTTGCATCTCTGATACATTTATGTTATATTATTGGATATCCAATATATATTTGTACATTTCTTGGTTATATCTCGACTCTCATTTCATGCCGAAAATAATCTGGATCATGTAGTATCCCAGAGTCCCAGAGTGTCGAAGCTCCAAAATATCACCAACTGTCAGATCGAAGGAAGAATTGGGAGAAATGCCAACTATTAGATCAGAAGTAAAAGGATAGAGAAGCTTTGGGACTTCAAAACTTCACCACTTCAGCGATTACTAGAGATTAGGAAAAGCTGCGAAGAGTCAAAGCTACGAAGAGCCGAAGTTGCGAAGTGAAAATCTGCAGTAGTGAAATCACGCAGGCTGTCAAATTTGGAATCAAGGAATGTGGACCTTCCATTTGGTTGATCAAGTGTCTTATGCCACATTGCATGGGTGTCATATGGGGACAAATTTCACATGAATTCAGGACCTTTTGGACCCCAACCTGTCCATTTTTGGGTGACATGTGGAACACCTACCAAGGGTCCACGTCACCATAGGTGACATCAGCATGCCATGTCATCTCCGGGAGTATGGCCTCCAGGGGTGTCCAACGTCTCTACCAACAAAATTTATGAAGACCGAAGTTGCGAATTCACGCAGATCGTCGATCTAAGATCCCTTCAATACTTTTCTCAACCGTTAGATCAAGCAATGGAAGGATGGCGTAAGAACTTCGGGAGATATCACTACAGGGAAGTGGAATGACTCAAGAGTTGAAATGTCTCGGAGTCCTAGAGCACCGAAGTCCCGAAATGATTAAGGATCATCCATCCCAAGGCTTGATTAAGTCTCAACCATCAGATTAATCTAGTGGAAGGATAGTGTAAGCGAAGGGGTTAACCGACAGTAAGTGATCATCGTCACTTTATGACCATTTTGGTAGGTATAACTCTGAAGGAGTTGAGAAAATCATGTGGCAGTGTCCCATAATCCCAAAGAAATGAATTCGTGCAGGCCATTGATCTAAGATCCTCTGGGAGTTCTCGTCACCGTCTGATTTAACAGTGGAAGGATAGGGTAAGAGCTTCAGTGGGTATCACTTCGGGGGAGTTTATCGACTTGAAATATGTAATGTCCCGAGTCCCGGAACGTCAAATTCCCAAACTAATTAAGAACCGTCCATCCCAGCACCTGATTAAGTCACGATCATTGATCTTGTTGAAGCCTCCAGATGGGGCGGGATCATCCAGTCAATGGGATATCAAATCTCGACCATCCAATCTGCTAGTGGAGTTAATATAAGCATTTGACGAACTTTACTCTGGGAGAAGTTGGAAGATTGAAAAGAGAGAATAGATGAAGGCCAAAGTTCGGAGGACTTGGTCCCAGCACCAGTCTCATGATAAGGTAAAGGGTTCAATTAGAGGTGTGAAGGGCTTAGAAGTAACCAAGCCCTTAGACATTATGTTCGAACAATCTCTTGTGTAGAAGAATACAGAGGAAGGTGCTAAAGAGTTAATAAGCCCATGGTTTTGAGCCGTGGTCACATGGAAAGTGGTTTGAAGGAAGCACCTATGAAGAATTCAAATTATGTACCAGTTAAAGGAGTTGTGGAATATTTCGACAAGATCCTATTGCAAAACAAGAGAAAAGGGGTTGAAAGTGATTTTTTCGGGAAGCCATAACTTTCATCTCAGATATCGAATTGGGGAAATATTATAGTCATTGGAAAGATGACTTAGAGGAGAATAACATGGAATTGTTATAATATAGAGAATGGTGATATATTTCTTCATGAATTGAGAAGAAAAAGGACCTGTAGCATTAATTGGCAGATTTCTATAATATGTATAATTCTAACAAAAATGGTTGTTTGCAGATTTGGTAGAATTAGATATTTAATTGGATCAATTCTAGTCTAGGATTGGATATCATAGTCATGGAAGCATGACAGATCTTGTAGAAGCTGGTTGAGGAAACAAATAACTACATGGAAAGAAATGAAAAGTGGATAAAGAACTAAAGATTAGCAGAACAAAAGTATTAGTCAACAACTGGAGGATCTAAATGAATTGCAAATACAAAAGTAGGAATCCTCACATATGACATGAGGATAGCAGGTGAATCATGTTAGTAATGGGAATAGAAAGGAAAATTATGATTCCCTAGCCTTGAAGTAAGAGAGGTATAGACAGTTGCAAAGCTTAAATGTTAATGAATTAATCTAATGGAAAACTAGGAGTAATAACATTTGATTCAAGAATGTTGTGGTAGTAGAGTGATGGAATGTTTGAGATACTTCATTCCAGGGTGCTAAAATGTTTCATAAAGGTAAAGTTGGATATGACTACCCAAAAGGAGTTGCTGCAAATTGACTACATTGGTTGGATTGCAGAATGGCCAAGTGAAACTTGGCTTGAAAGTATTCAGACCAAGGAAAAATAGTGTAGATGAGAAGAATGAGAGCATACAAGGAAGCAAGGATCTGAAGGAATTGAAGGACAACCATATACAACATAAATAAATAAACAAATAAGTGAATTGAAACAAAAATACACTAGAGTGCATGAGGCATACAATGAAGTTAAAATGCATATGCATTAGTAGGCATGATAACAGTGAATGCTTGGTGCATATGGATGTGTAATTGTGCTTATGCATATACTTGGATATGCTTATAACATGCTTGTGAACTTAGAATAATATGTTATTATGAAATAAAGATGTTATGGAAATTGAGTATGACTAATGATGGATTATGTATTTAGAAAAAATGATATAGAATGGTTAAAGATGTGGATTTTGTTGTTTCTTATGATTTCCATTTATGTGAAGACCCGTGGGGGTGGTAGGAATGGTGATCAAAATGATGAAGGAGGAAGTGTGTGAGATTCTACAAATACCATTTGATCAGGTAGCATCAAGTAGATTGATAACAACCATCTAGGTATGCATTTGTTGCTTATATGTTGAAGGGAATTGAGGTAAGAAATTCCCTCAATTAATTTTTCAAGATTTAAATTGATATGTAATGGCTAAAGACCTAGAGTATGTAGATATTATTGATGCTATAATGCATTTAGATAGATTGTCAGTTGTATATTGTGTTATGATTGGTTATGGGATCATAACTAGGTTAATTCAAGAGACATATTCCTTCTATAACAATGAATATCCCTAGAGATATTCATGTGTTAGACCATAATATGGTTGGATATGGAAGGGCTATAACGCTATGTGAGTGATCAATGGTATCAATTTTATATCTGATGTTTGGACTGCAAACTCTTAGCCGACACTGAAGAGCACTTAAGGATTATATTCTTGGTGTTGTGTTTGGGTTGAAAAGGAAGGTATCCAAATAGTCAGGAAAGCAGTAGGAAGTGTGTGGATGATGTGTTGAGGCATTGGCCAGACCTTCCAACTCATCGTGGTGGAATGCATGGCATAATTATGCAGTATTATGTAGTCAATGAATGGATGCATTGTGTAGTTGTAGTCATGGGTATTGGCACATCGATTGTTATTTTATTTAGTAATTAATTGTTGCATTATCAAAATCACGTGTTGTTGAAAATACATAATCATGAATAGTTGCATTATATTTAATATGAATACTAGTTGAAGCTGATTGGATTGTTGTTCGTTACAATTTTGAGATCACTTTTTGGAACTATTAACAATGTTACAAGTGGTATTACAAGAATTATTGAATGCATTTTGGTGAATGCATGTATGTATTATATAAAATAGAAATGGTTATGATAAAAACTGAAATGATGTGAGTATTGCTAACTCATGAAGTTGAAAACACTTCAGGAGTTGTTAGATAATGCAACAAGAAAGTTACAGGTAAGAGTAGTTATACAATGATAAATTATGGAAAATCTTTGTCAAGGGAACATAGTGACAAAAATATTAGCGGATAGAAGAAAGAAAATATGGGTTGATAATACATGTGTAAAGAATGATGGGTTCATTCCAGTTAATAGTTTGATTAATGAAAGTGATTGAATTGTTGTTGTAAACAATTCTGAGATCACTTTGTGAATTTTTGTAATTGTTGCCATGAAAATATACATATGCATGATACTGACAACTTGTTTGTCTAAGTGAAGGTTGAGGAAAATTGCAGGTAGGATCATATTGGATATGGCAGGGATGTAAGCCTAGAAGGAAGACTGATTCTACAACTACAAAAGCCTAACATTATGAGCAGAAAAATTCATGCATGGAAATTTTGTTTTCCTATATAAAACAGATTTGAGAAATTAATAGTTACAAATTGTTACATGATTATGATAACAATTGGTTTGGTTGATTGAAGTTGGTTGATTGAGGGTTGAGAAAATTACAAGAATAATGGCATTGGGTATGGCATTGTTGTAATCCATAATAAAGATTGATGTCTGTAGTTGAAAGAAACAAACGAATTATGAGTTGGAAGCTCATGCTTGGAAACACTATTTTCCTGTATAAAACATATTTCACATTTATGATTGAAATTGTTATAACAATATCTCATGATGATTTTATTTTTATAATACAAATGAGATGTTGGCTATTGAAGTTGGAAGCTCATGAAAAAGAACACCAGAAGGAAATCGAGCTCAATGATGAAGGCATGGAATGAAGAAATTCCGGTGGACCTGTTGCAGCTGGAGTTCTGGAAGCCACAACTCTAAAACTTCTTGGTCGAGTGCACTGGAGCCCTGGAGAGAAGTGGAACAACTTGAGGGAATCCATGGCAGAGAAAGGGGTTTATTTCATTGGGTTGTGCAGGATGAGAGGGAAGGATAGCTTGGTGGTTGGAATTGTTTCCAGAAATATAAATTATGAAGATCATTATACATGTTTTGGGTCAGAATGCCTATGTATACATGTTTAATTTTAGGAAAGAGTCCCTATCTATATAGGAGTTGGATGGATTTCATGTGTGGATTAAGGCCAAAGAGCCTAGATTTGTAATGTTAATAACATTGGAATGGTGTTGTGCACTGAGGACAATGCCAAAATACGGGGAGAGGGTTGTAACACCCCAATTTTAACCCTTATGAACTAGTAGGTTGGTGAGACAATATATTTTAAAAGGGGCTAGAGTGCTTAGGAAATGTAATACTTCATATAAATTAATAAAATACACAGCTGGCTGCAAGACGAACAAGGACAAAAGAGATAGAGGGCTATGATTCCACAAGAGAGAGGGCTTGAGGGGCTAAGTCTTTTATTATATTTTTATTTACCCATAATTGATTTTATGGAGAAAAGGGGTTACATGAGCTTCTTGGGGGAGGCCAAGTGGTTCTTGATTTCCAAGTAATTATATAAAACCATCATTGGTTTGTTTGGGGGTTCACTTGTTCTTATTCATTCATTGTTACACCCTTCTCACTCTTTTATTTTTGGAGCCTCATTCTTGCTAATTTGTGTGCTCTTGGTCTGTGCATGAAAACGAATGGTTGGGGGAGGAGATCCAATGCTATATGGTTGTAATATATTACTGATAATTCCAGGAGGGAATGAATGCCTGTGTGCATGAGATTGATGGCAGTTCGGAAAGATCTGTCCATAGCTGAGAATCCTTCAAGTTTCCAGCAGGGAGATTTCTTGACCAGTAGCACTGGAGCCCTGGAGAGAAATCAAATAGCCTCAGGTACTGCATGGTAGAGAAAGGTGTTCATTTCTTTGGGTTATGCAGGCTGGGGGGTAAAGGGAGCTGGAAATTTAGATTTGTTGTGTGGTTTGGAAATCAGAGAGCTAGTTATCCAATTGTTGTGTGTTTTAGGTTTGTCCTAGGACCCGTCCTTATGGATTCATAGCCCTGGCTCAGGGGTGACCTGTTGTTGAGAGTAAAAGAACAACAATGTCTATGGTTGGGAAGAATGTCTTTGGTCTGTAGCCAGTTGGTGAATGTTACTTGCAAAGATAAGTGCTCTCTACGTTTTTTGTATAATGTATATTCTGTTGTGTCTTTAATTATCTCTGAGATATGTATTTATAATGTGCATGTCTATTGGTTATTGTTGTGCATGGCACTTTCTTTATCTCTTTTATGTTGTAGCATGGATATAGATTAATGCATGTGGGTATTTCATGCTTGTTTTCAGATTAAATGTTATTAGAATTCAAGATCATTTCAGAAGCGAGTTTTTGGAGTATTGTGGCCAGCTTATGGGTGGCTGGGTACATTATAGGTTAACATGGAAATCCTTTGGGTGGTTGGGTACGTTACAATAGAGCTCTATATATTCTCGAACAATAAGTAACTCTTGAAGGTCATCGAACTGAGGATAATAACCTATATGATGATGTGTTTCCATTGCTTGCCCATATCTCAACAACATGAATAAATTTGTTCCAAATCTATCCATGCCAACAAATTGTTTTAGAAAAACATCACAATTGATACTGGAAACATATAACTGATGAAATTCCATACATAAGTTGAGATCCAATAAGCAAGAATAAAAACCCCGCTAATATTTTGGTGTTTTACTTTCTCTTCACATTCCTATGACCAAAATTGGTGAAGCACCAACTCCAAAGTGAATATAAACATCAAAATCATAACCTGGATTTGATATAGTGGCATTTAGAAATTCTCGACACATTTAGATTCCTTGTCAACACATGTGAATGATTTGGACACTTAGAGCTTGAGCTCGGGCACTTAACGTTTGAGATTTTATTATTTGTAGTGGGAATTATCCCACATGAATTAACATACATAAATTTTAAGTGCTTTATATTCACCATGGTTGTATTCACATGTCGATGCATTGTGAAAAGACTATGCAAGCTTTCCCCGTGGGATCTTTCCTTGGCACTCTCGACTTCATGGGCGCACTTTGATAATCAGGCTTGACACTTGCATGATGATGGTGGCACATTTCAGTGAATTTGATTGTGAATTGGAGATTGGGAAGATAATCAAAACCCAATAATTTTGCAAAATGATGTTAAATATTTCACCTAATGCTCTCGATCATATTTGAACACTTAGTTTCTAGCTCTTCATCTCGGGTGATTAGACTTGTATATGGGCCTGTATACTAGAAGCCCAATATTTTTTATCAAATTAATATAACCAAGCTTATAGAAATTAAGTTTTCTCCCACACTGCAGAAACACGCGCTACAAAAAATCCATGCTTTATGTAGCACACCTTTTTTTTTAAATGTCAAATGTGCCACCATATCTCAAAACTTGACCAAAGATCAAAATTTTAATGCTGCAAATCTAGGTGATAACATTTTCTCCACCTGGGGATGGTGTCCTCCCTGTGAGACACCAAGAACATGTAGACCAATGCCTTCTTCTTTCTTTGTAAAATGAAACCCTACAACTTATTCCGCTGCACTGAAGACAAACCATTATGCATTCTAAAAACCCAAACTGCAATCTGACATTGAAAAACCACTACTATGTACTGTGATTTGTCTCCATTGGGCTATGGATTCATTATTTATGTTGATCTATTGCAAACCAACAAACTATTTTTTTTTTTTGGGAAAGCAAGATTATTTATGTACACTTCATATTCTAACCAGCTAAATCCAAGTGATCATGTATAAGAAGACTTCCAATGCAGCTAAGTGAGAATTTGACTGATGAAATGATTATCTTGTATGCAACTAAATGAGAAAGGGAAAAAATAATGTGACATTTTCAGCAAAAACTCCATGGGTAGCTTATACTTACTATTGAAAATAAGTGGTATGCCAAAAGTTGCAACATTGGAGACCTTTGAAAAAGAAGACTCCATCCAAATGGCCATGGGATCATGAAAAACATGATAAATTTCCAACTTCTATAAAAATAAGGTTGTTTTTCTAGATGAAAGAGACACCTCTATATATAACCTTCTTTGACTGCTCCATTAATCTCTTCTTTCTGAATTTCTCTATCATAAACATGCTACAAATGAAGACTTTCATCAAGTTATAATTTAGGGATTTGTTTATCTGTTCATCATTAAAGTCATCCTGAAAATCTTCTTCCCCATTTTCTTCACCAAACTCCAAAGAATCATATTCATATTCATAATTAACATGGTTATTGTTCTGATGTCCCATGTATATTGATCCAAGATATGGTTTCTTTTCATTTACTTGTTGCTTCTACTTAAAATTTCCTGTAGCTTCTACAGATATTTGGATATCTTCATCAATCACAAGAAAGAGGGTATTAATATATTCAACTGAATCTTGAACTTGATCAATAGGTAATGCATCTTCAACAGATTGATAACAATCCTGTACTAAATAATCTTCATTAAGATCTTCAATAAAATTTATAGTAAGATCATCCTCATGCTCATGACTGAATTTCTTTTCTATTGTACATATAAAATCATCTTTTTTATGTAAATCAAGAGCATATGCATTGTCTACATCACTGATAACAAAAAAACTTGATTATGCATAATAACAATTTTGAAGATGATGTATCCACATTTTGAAACAAATAAACACCATGATCTGATTTTTGTTGTTCATAATCTTTGTCCCCCTCATCTTCATTCAAATCTTCATCCCATGTCTAATTTGGAAGTTTTCCACAAGACCGAAGATTTTCCTCTATCTCCTTAGTATCAGTAAACATCTGATGCAAAGTTAAAGGCTTCCTTTCTCTGAGATAAAAATCTAAGTCAAGATGATGAGTTATTGTATAATATAGCATGGCGACAACTTTAGGAGGTTCAATGTCTTCAGGCATACTAAGATAAAAACTTTGGAATTTCCTATTAAAAGTAGTAACAATCTCATCATTCCTTCTATTCATGGCATATAATTCAGAAAGGTATTGATCATAAGACTTCCTTTCGCCCCAATATCTCAGGAAAACATCACAGAAATCCACGCATGAAATTATTGAATCAACCTCCAAGTGTTTAAGCCATATTATAACATTCCCTTGTAAGGGCTGAAAGAAAGTTCTCATAAACACATAGTCATATATGATTTCAAAAAGATTTGTAAATATTTCAGATTCTTCAATGTGTTTCTTAGATATAGCATGATCTTCTCCATTGAACTTAGGAAGGTATTCTAAAAAATTAGGAGGATAATCATGAAGGAAAAAAGGCAACTTTAGAGGTTTATAACCTTCACGAATCTTGGATTGAACTTCAGTGAGCTGATTATAGGGTGGAATAGTGATTTCAAAATGTGGTAAATATGTTTTGATATCTACAAGCTTACATGACTTGTCATGATCTGAGGAGATCGTGATATATAAATCATTTTTCTCATATGGTTTAGATGAAGGAATTGGATCAAGATTAACAAAGCAAGAAGATGGAAAATATTCTTTTCTCAAAGAAGGATATACACCTTTATATTTATGATCATCTGAATATACAAAGAAAAAGATAATTCTTTTGACATGTAAGGGAAAAGATACGAAATAATTGATAAAAAAGAATATAAGTTCTTGGATAAAATTGATGGCTTGGTACTCGGTCTTTCCCTTCCGCCTTTTCATTTTTTGTCAGTAGAGATCATCCTCCAGTGGAGTCTTTTAATCATGGAATTTCCAGGTGAATGATATGCAGTCAAATCTGTCACAGTCCTTGTTCACCATCAATAACTGGTTGTATTCATTGTTTTATTCCTAGGGAATAATGTCTTCATTCCTCCATTCCCCGACAATGGTGCCAAAATATGTTATCCCTAAAAATTTCACTAGACTGCTATATGGAAAATCTAGGGAAAGTCAATTATTGCAATAGTTGTTTTGGTTGATAGGTGGATTAAGTAGGTTGGATGGACTAAGGACCTGATAAATATCATCAAATAAATATCAAATGATCAATAATACTTTATATAGTCAGGGTAATTCACATTGATAGCTAGATATTTAATATACAATGTGATAAGGAGGAATAGAAAACAAAGATGAACACATAATATGACAATCTGTAAACTCGTACATTCACCAAGAAGACTTTCAAACTTAAAATGTCATTTTGAATCTGAAACAAGTGCTTGAATACAACTTAGAAAAAATATGTAATTGACAGTAAAATATTTACTGTAATTGAAGTTGAATCTGTGTAGAAATTAATGCATCACAGAAATTTCCATTGTATTCAAATAAGACATAAAATGTAAGTTACAAAGATGCATAGTCTAACTAGCAGAGTGTATGAATCTCTAAGCATGAATTGTTTCAAGACATGAATCTCCTTACAATTACCATACCTCACTCTTCCATTACACTAACCCATGCTTCCTTCTAAGAGGAAGCTTCCCCTTTACATCCAAATAATTTAAATAGAAAAACAATAAAATATGTTACTAGCTTCTAGGAATCAAATCCTACCAATAAAATAAAATAAAACAATCTCAAACTAATGGCAAGAAATATGGAACTATTCTCTCCTCTTCCCCTTTGAAGAAACCCTTTGATTGACACATAATACTCTCTCATCTATCATATATGTAATCAACCAATTAATGTTGATTATGTGCCTGAAAATGTGGGATGTGGACCTAGAAATGTGGATCTAATAGATAAGATGCCAGAGATTGATCCTTTGAAAAATATGGATTGATCTTTCGGATGTCCAACTTCCTCCTCTACTACTAAGTGTTGTGAAAAATACTATGCCACCTATTGATAATCAAATGATAAAGCTCTGCACAAAAATATGGAACTAGTTCTTTTGAATATTAATTATTTGTAAGTTCATAGTCATCATAAAGATCTTGCACTGCATGTCTTGTTCCATAATAGTGAACTTTTGTCAACCGTGGCACAATCATATCATTTTCAACAGTTGGTGGAAGCTCTGTAATGGGATTTAAAGTTTTTCCATCCTTTGTTGTCTTTGTGTCTTTGTATGAATCTTCATACGCATAACCACAACCCATATTGGATTGGTCAACAATGCATTTGAACACCCATATAATGTTTCTATTTGGGCCTTGACAAATTCCATAGGAGTTTTAAAGTCTATGACCATCACTTCTCCGGTGATTTTCATTTCAGGACCACATCCCATCCTTGAAAGTTTCAAATGGAAATATTGCTTCCTTGACAAATACGTGACTTGGAATAACTTCCTATGTAAAAACAATGTCTCATAGAGATTTTCCTAACATGAGAAAGGCAACATACTTTGCTAAAGGGTGTCCAAATGCCTTAGAAACAAAAGATATTGTTCATTATGCTCTAGGATTTTCTTCAATAAGGTAAATGTCACCAGAAGGGGTGATGGCATATTATCAATTCACCAATCCACAAACTCAAAGACGCTTTGCCAAATTAGATGTCCATGACCTAATTATTGACAAGCATGCAAGTGACATTGTTTATGTAGGAATATAACAAGTGGAATCACCAGAATGCACACTTTCTTGCTCAATGTGCTCCATGATACCACCAATTATCACACCACCTTTAGAATCTGTCAAAATAATCTACATCAATGTCACAAGCATCTATTAGGAACTTATCAATAAGTACTGGCCTTTATGGGTCCATTTCTACTGCAGTTTCTAAGTAATTCTTCATTTTCTCATCACTGTATACAATTTACATTGCACGACCACCTAAAAAATAATAGGGTGTTCCCTTTGAAACTCTTTTGATGCATGCATAGAGATCAATATATTCTCGAAAAATAAGTAATTCTTAAGGTCATCGAACTGAGGGTAATAACCTATATGATGATGTGTTGCCATTTCTTGACCATATCTCAACATCATGAGAAAAGTTGGTCCAAGGAGAAGAACCCCCAAACAACCCACATGTTGGGTTTATATATTTACATGAGAAATCAAGAACCACATGGCCTATCCCTGTTGACAAACTATTTTATAAAAACATCACAAGTGATACTATAAACATATAACCGATGAAATTCCATACACAAGTTTAGAGCTAATAAACAAGAACAGAAACCCTGCTAATTTGTTGGTGGTTTACTTTCTCTTCACATTCCTGTGACCAAAACTGGAAAAGCACCAACTCCAAAGTGAATATAAACATCAAAATCATAACTTGGAGGCAATATGGTGGCATTTAGACATTATCGACACATTTGGACGCCACATCAACACCTGTGAACGCTTTGGACACTGAGAGCTTGAGATTGGGCACTTAACATTTGAGCTTTTATTCTTTGTAGTGGGAATTATCCCACATGCATTCACATACATAAAATTTAAGTTCTTTATATTCACCATGGTTTTAGTCACATGTCGACGCGTTGTGCAAAGACTATGCCAGATTTCCTCGCGGGCTCTTCCCTTGGCGATCTCAACTTCGTGGGCACACTTCGATACTCGAGCTTGACACTTTCGTGATGATGATGGAACATGTCGATGACTTTGATTGTGAATTGGGTATTGGGAAGATAATCAAAACCCAATAATTTTGCAAAACAATATTAAATATTTCACCTAGTTCTCTTGGTCATATTTGAACACTTAGTTTCTAGCTCTTGATCTTGAGTGATTATACTTGTAGATGGGCTTGTATACTAGAAGCCCAATATTTTTTATAAAATTGATATAACCAAGCTTCTAGAAAGTAACTTTTGGCCCCGCTGCAGAAACACGCGCTACAGAAATGCCATGCTTTCTGTAGCACCCCCTTTTTTTAAAATTTCAAATGTGCCACCATATCTGAAAACTTGACCAAAGATCAAAATTTTAATGTTGCAAATCTAGGTGATAACAAGACATTTAAATGGTAAATTTGGGAATTTACCAAGAGTTATCAAACTTCACCATTCATTCAAATTTGTCTAGAAAACATATAAATACACATTTACATATATTAATTAATGCAATTTTTTGTTTAAATTCTTTCTAGATATTACATTTATGTGCATATAAAATCCTCCATGATAAAACTGTGTTTTTACTAAAACTTACTAATCTCCTATTTACATGCATCTATTTGTTATTTTAAGGGAATAGTTACTATTTCCAAATCTTTCCCCTTTGAACATTAATTCGTTGTGTAATTCCTGGTAAAATTTCCTCTCTCACAAAATTCTAATGAAACTTAATTAATTCACAATGTTTCAATTTCTAAATTTCATTTTTGTTCCCAATTAAGTACTTAAATTTGCATTTCTCATTTTTTTATTATTAATTATTTCAAAATATACTTTGCCTCTCTTTAACATTTGGCTTATTCTCCATTCCAAATAGGGGTAGATTTTCCATACCAACAATGTCCAAAGTCAGTTGCCCAGCCTTCAAGTTTTTAACAAAAATTGCATTTTCTTAATTACCAAGCTACTCTAAGAGGACTTTAGTGGCTTGACCTTACTAATACTTGGGGATCTGTTCATATAGATTACTATAGGTGATCAACCAACACTTTGTTCAAAATTTGAGTGACAACCCATTACTAACAAATTCCTTTTTCAAAACAGAGATAGGCAGAATACCAACAACATAATATGTTTTCCAAACTTTATTTCAGATTTCCCATCTAGCCAGACAATCAGAGTGACAATTCCATCATTGAATAGGATAATAAATTCTACAATTATCTAGCACAGGAAATCCATAGTATGAAATAAACTTGTCATGACAATACAAGACACATAAAACACTTATCTGAAACTTAGAAATCACTAGCAATTGTTGAAGGGTGTGCCACTTTCCACCCAATTATAGGCACAACTGCTCTTGGTGTATTTCATAGTTAGCCATCCCTAGCCATAGTATGATGCCATGAGAGGAATTCTTCTATTTTCTCAACAAACAACAAGGGATGAAGGTTATTCTCCTTCTCCCATAGGAACCTGGCAGTCTAGTCTTCTATCCACCAAGCAAGGGGGCCTGTTTTTATTGCTCACTCAATCACTCAAATTCTCTACAACCTAGTTTATCAGCTTGATTAGAAAATGTTGCCCAACAGTTCCTATACCCAAAATAATTTATTTTCTCATTTCTCTTCATAACCAGAGAGCTTCACACGCTCCTCTTCTTCAGAAATGGTTCCCATACCCATTCGTGTGTATCATCTGCCTTCTGCGCATGATTTTCCACTTTTTTCTTTCCTTCTCCAACAAGATTTTATTGGTCAAATCCCCCAATTCGTGGTTCAAATCAGAAATTTTTAGATGGGTACTCTGCCCATTCTCTCATTGATTTTTGAGGAAGACGTTTCAACTACCAAATTGATTGGTAAATAAATTCTCTGGAACATAGGACTGTTCTAGGTCTGAACATCTTTAAATCCAGCAGAGTACTGGCCTGGCAGGGGTCATCTACACCATTACTAGTTCCCCTCACCATTCCATCTCATGCATCATAATCTGTATTGGAAACACCTTCAACAGTTTTTCAACAATTTTCATTTTATTTAATAACATAAATATTTAGATTACCTTCTTTGACAAAGGTTCATCATTTCCCAAAATCCACACATAACCGATATGTCCATAATATCTTAGCAAAATATAATTATATTTACAAGTTGGGGGAAACATGGGTATTACAATCCACTCCCCCTTAAATAAACATTGTCCTCGGTGTTCTACCTGCCGTTGTGATATTTATGTACAATAGTGAACAAAAACGGGCATGTTTGTTTCATGGCATCCTTCATTTCCCATGTAGCTTCATCTGGAACAAAGTGTTTCCACTGAACTTTTACCTTTGCAATGCTTCTATTGTTGAGTGGGATTTCTTTCCTGTCTAGTATGCATTGTGGTTCTCATAGGAATTCTCCCTCTAGCTCCACCTGGATCACAGACCAGTCAATTATATGATTAGAATCATGTACATATTTCTTCAGTAACAAAACATGGAAAACATTATGCACTTTCAGGAAGTGTTAATCTATATGCTATAGGTCCCACTCTATCCAGAATTTCAAAGGGTCCACAAAAACAAGGTTCCATCTTGGCACAAGTTCCCATTCTCAAGGAAATTCTTTTGGTTCTAATTCGTAGATAAACATGATTCCCTGCTTTGAACTCT
The DNA here is from genome assembly GCA_000966675.3 of Picea glauca. Classification (NCBI taxonomy): domain Eukaryota; kingdom Viridiplantae; phylum Streptophyta; class Pinopsida; order Pinales; family Pinaceae; genus Picea; species Picea glauca. The sequence continues at coordinate 256,896 of JZKD02S1679389.1, forward strand.
TTAGGAGTCCTATTTCTATTTACATAGATCTTCTATCTGTCCTGAGCTATTTTCAAATTTTGTTTTATCTAAATTACTTGTTGTTCTATTTATTTTAACATATTTGGTCCAAGTTTAACTATGTCCACTGGGTTGTCCCAATTGATTGGAATATTGTATTGTCTACCATAGAGAGCCTCAAAAGGACTCATTTTTAAGGAATTTTGATAGCCATTGTTGTAGGCAAATTCTACCAGTGGTAGATAGTCTTCCCATTTCTTGGGTTGATGCATCGCATGCATCCTTAACATTTCTTCCAATACATGGTTTACCCTCTCTGTTTGTCCATTAATTTGAGGGTGGTAGGTTGTACTAAATAATAATTTAGTTCAAAAACCAACAAACAAAGACTTCCAAAAATTTGAAGTAAATTTTGCATCTCTGTCTGATATGATTTCCTTAGGTATACCATACAACCTAAATATTTCTTTCATGAAAATGTTGGAATTATTTATTTCCTTGAAAGTTGATTTTACAGGAATAAAGTGAGCATCCTTGCTCAACTTATCCACAACTACCATAATGACATCATTTTACTTGGTTGATTTAGGAATTCCTACAGTAAAATCCATGGAGATGGTTTCCCATTTCCATTCTGGGATTAGTAGGGGCTATAATAGCCCCGCTAGGTGCTTGTGCTCCACCTTAACCTGCTGAAATTCTAAACATTTATCTAAGTATTCATCTATGTCATTTTTCATTCTAGGCTAATAAAATAATTTCTTAGTGGTTGCGATCATTTTTGGATAACCAAGGTGAATAGTATATGGTATTTCATGTAGTTAATCCATTATGAACCTCTTAAGGTTGTCACAATTTGGGATATACAACTTACCTTTGTAGGTTAGAAGGCTATCATTCAACAATTGATAGCCTTCATATTTCATCCATGTGGGCTCTTGCTCTAGATATGCCTTTACAATTTTGAAAAACTCATATGTTTTTTGTGCAGTTTTAACCCTTTCCTTGATGTTTGATTCATAGGTGCTTATAGATTCCAATTGAATCACTTTCATGCTTCTATTGAGAGCGTCAACCACCCTATTTTATTTTCCCTTAATGTGTTTGATTTCAAAATCAAATTCACTAAGGAAATCCATCCAACTAGCTTGCCTAACATTGAGTTCAGGATGGTGAAACAAATATCTCAGCCCCCTATGGTATGTCATAAGTACACATATTATGCCTAGGAGGTAATTCATCCACATTTTCAAAGCATCACTATGGCATCCAATTTCAAGTCATGTGTGACATAATTTTCTTCATGCTCATTTAATTTTCTAGATTCGTAACAAATCACATGTCTGTCTTGCATGAGGACTCCTCTGAGTCCTTCTTTGCAGGAATTTGTACACAAAAGGAATTCCTTGTTTGGGTCTACAATTTTCAGCTCAGGTGCATTGGTTAAAAGGTGTTTTAGCTTCCAAAGACTCTCTTCACACTCTGTTATCCAAACAAATTTAACTCCCTTTTTGTGTAGGGAGGTGATAGGATAACCAATATTGGAAAACCCCTTTATGAACCTTCTATAGTATCCTGATAGGCCCATAAAGGATATGATATCAAATACATATTTTGGTGTAGGACAATCCATAATGTCTTTGATCTTGTCGGGATTAATTTCCATTCCTTCCTCGGTGATGACATGGCCTAAGTAATGGACTTGTTTTTGGAAAAAATCACACTTACTAAACTTTGCATAGAGCTTGTTCTCTCTCAGCACTTGAAGCACTAACTTAAGGTGCTCTTCATGCTCTTCTCTGTTCTTGGAATAGATTAGGATATCATCTATGAAAATCAACATGAATCTGTCCAAGAACTTATTGATCACATTATTCATTAAGCATGTAAAGGTGGTCGGTGAATTTGTAAGCCCAAATGGCACCACCACAAATTCATAATGCCCATATATGGTCCTAAAGGTTGTTTTTTGGATGTATTCATCCTTACTCCAGACTTGATGGTATCCCGACCTCAATTCAATCTTGGAGAAAATCGTAGCACCCCTTAATTGGTCAAATAGGTCATCAATTATTGGCAAGGGATACTTATTCTTAATGGTCATGTTGTTGAGTTGTTTGCAGTCTATTCACAATCTAAGTGTGCCATCCTTTTTCTTCACAAACAAGGTTGGTGCTCCTCAAGGAGACACATTAGGCCGAATGTAACATTTTTCCAACATCTCCTTCAATTGTAATTTGAGCTCAACTAGTTCTGGTGTACTCATTATATAAGGTGCTCTAGACATTGGTAACACTCTTGGTACAAGTTATATTGATAAATCAATGTCTCTTCTTGAAGGTAGACCTGGTACCTCTTCTAGAAACTCACCTTCATACTCTCTCAAGATAGGATTGTCCTCTAGGCTTGGTTTACTATCCTCAACAAATTTTAGTACTTCTATTGCATACAAAGGACATCCTTTTTTGCAATACTTCTTCACTTGAAGGGATGATATTTGTCTCATTGAGACATGATTTTGAATTCCTTGTAGGGTCCTTTTCTTCCCTTTCTGATATTCACACTCTAATGTTTTATTATAATAGTCCAAATTGGATTTATGGGAAGCCAACCAATCCATTTCAATCAATATGTCATAAGATCCTAAAGGGAGTCTGCTTAGGGTTGCTTGGGTAGGCAACCCATTCATAATGCATTGGCATGCTGGTATGACCTTTGTTACGTTTCTTTTTGTTCCACTGGCTAGTTATATTAGCCATGATTTAGCATGTTTTGCTTGCTACAGTTTACATTTCTCAACAGTTTGAGGGGAAACATAACTCAAATTAGAACGAGGGTCAATTAAAATGGAAACAATATGGTTGGAAATCATACCTTCCATCTCCACCACTGAAGCTTGGTGGTCAACTTATCTATTATCCAGGGCTGCATAAATTTGTGGCATGCTCCTAGCCACATCATTGAACGTGGTAGCTTCTTGGATGTTGTCGACCCTCCTACTATATTGTTTATTATGTGGGAATTCACTTAGCAAATGTTCTTCTCCACATACTTAACATTTAAATGGTTCTCTCTTTGTATTATCAATCTTTCCTAGGGATGATCCAAAGGGATTATTTCCACTTTGATATGGAAGTTTTTGTTGATACGCACTCTTAGTAGGAATGCTCATTTTAGAGATGTTCCCATGATTCTTAAGTCTTGAGGATTTAAACCCCTTCTTCTTGAATCCCAATTTACTTTTCTTCTTCCAATCCTTATGTGGTTCTGCCTTGTTCTTGAAATTCTCATAGCAATACCTTACCTTTTGAATAGTCTCTTCTAAAGTATTAGGTTCATCAAATTCAATTCTGTCTCGGAAGGATTGGGGAAGCCTACTAATAAGTCATTTCATCTTCACCTTTTCATCCTTTATGTAGGGCGCATACCTCATCAGCTCGAGAAATTTTTCGATATATTCGTCTATGGTGAGTTGCCCCATCTTAAGTTCATAGAACTCCTTAGTCTTTTCATCGTAGTACTTTTTAGATAGGCACTTATTCTTGAAGTATTTCTCGAATTGTTTCCATGACAACTCATTCTCATGAATTCCTTTCACATTTCTAAGGTCTTCTCACTAGATAGAGACATTTTCATTCAAGTTGAAAATGGATATTCGAGCCTTCAAATTTTCAAAGGAGTCATGGAATATTAAGTACTTCTTTAATCCAAGTAGCCAAACTTATACTTATTCCCCCTTTTTAATTTCTCCATCAAAAGTGGTTGGTTTGGATTTCTTAAACTCTTCAGGGTCATTTCTCTTGGAATGTTTCCTCCTCTTTCTTCTCCTATGAGAATGTGAACTAGTCTCACTTTTGGACAGTTCCTTGGAGATGTTAGCTCCCTCACTAGAGGATTCTTCAGATGAATCCTTGATGCCATCATGCCTCTTGGCTCCATGTTGGGTCTTCTTTGAGGTGTTTATTCTTGTGTTTCTACTTTCAAGGCCATGTTTTTGTATCTTAGGTGGACTATGGGTTTCCTTGGACTGATGTATGTCCACATTACAGGTTGTTGGCTAATGTTGCAGCTGCCTCTGTATGTTGGTCAAAATTTGCAACAAAACTACATTTATTTCAATTTCCTTTTCTTGTTCTTTTATAAACCTCTCATTGTCTTGTTTAAATCTTTGTAATTCGTCCATGAGGCTTCTTACAGTTTCAGCCAAATATAGAGGGATTTCCACCACTCTCCATTCGTCAGACTCTTCTTCTTTGTTATGGGAGTTCTCTTCCATCTCATGATATGTCACCATTATTTATGTTGTAATTTTCCTTTTTGTTCACTAACTGCTTAAGTCTTGATAACAACATTTTCTGTTAGTTAATTATCCACTAATTTATGAACAACACATGTAATTTTTTAAGGTGAAATCAACTTCATCATTTAGCATATAAATACAACATACAGTTAAATTTTAAACATGTAAAAAAAACATAACGTCTCAACATTCTTTTCGATAGTAAATGTTAAATAAGCTCTTATGGATAGGGTAGGGTAGGGTGCCCTCCCCCTTAAAAGTTTCTCTAAGAAAATTTATTCGACTCTTTCTTGAGCCCAAGTAGGCCAAGTGTTTTTGCCTTCTCTAATACCACTATGTAAGACACCCAACCCCCTAAGTACACTTTAAGGGATGGGGTATTAAATTTTCACTTTCCCTCAACCATATCAAGTCTCATATAAAGGTTACCATCGTCTCCTGCTCATCAAGATATTTCCAATGATGGTATCCATGCTCAAAACCGAGCTTTGGATTAGGAGTCACAACTTACCAAAGCTTCTGACTTTCACTTGTTGAATCTATTTAGTACCATGTGGTTCCCTATCACTCGTACCATCTGACATGGAACTAACATGACATCTACTTATCTAACTCCTTAGTCCTATGGTTGGGTTTGCTTAGAGTATTTGCATCTTCATCAGAGTCTTCCCATCAACGTTAGAAGATTTCGAGCACATAATCCACTCCAACCGACTCGCTCTGACCATACACACTCTGACGAATCAAATTTATAAATCCAACAACCCTCGGGGTTGGAAACCAATGGGCCTGATTATTTTGGATTAGCCAACTCGTTTGAAGGATAATGACCCTTATCACTCACATGTTGTGCTTATATTATAGGGAACCCTTGAAGCCAACACTTTGTTCATAATTTGAGTGACAACCCATTTCTAACAACTTCCTTTTACCAAAAATAGATAGGTAGAATACCAACAAAAAAATATGTTTTCCAAACTTTATTTCAGATTTCCCAACCAGCTAGACAATCACAGTGACAATTCCATCATTTGAATAGGATAATAAATTATGTAATTATCTAGCACAAGACATCCATAGTATGAAATAAACTTGTCATGAAAATACAAGACACAAAAAACACTTATCTGAAACTTAGAAATCACTGGCAACTGATGAAGGGTGTGCCACTTTCCACCCAACCATAGGCACAATTGTTCTTGGTGTATTTAAAAGCTAGCCACCCCCTAGCCAGAGTATGATTCCATGAGAGGAAGTCTTCTTTATGCTCAACAAACAACAAGGGATGAAGGTTATTCTCCTTCTCCCACAGGAACCTGGCAATCTAGTCTGCTATCCACCAAGCAAGGGGGCCTATTGTGATTGCTCACTCAATCACTCAATTTATCTACAACCTCGTTTACCAGCTTGATTAGAAAATGATACCTAATAGTTTATATACCCAGAACAATTTATTTTCTCGGGTCTCTTCAGAACCAGAGACCTTCACTTGCTAATCTTCTTCAAAAATGGTCCCCATACCAATTTGTGTGTATCCTCTACCTTTTCCCATGATTTTCCTCTTTTTTCTTTCCTTCTCCAACAATATTTTGTGGTTCAAATCCCCCAATTCATGCGTCAGATCAAAAATTTCCATATGGGTACTCTTCCCATTCTCTCATTGATTTCTGAGGAAGCCTTTTCAATTACCAGCTTGATTGGTAAATAAATTCTCTAGGACAGAGGATTTTTCTGGGTCTGAACATTTTTAAATCCAGCATAGTACTCACCTAGTAGGGATCATCTCAACCATTATTTGTTCCCCTCACCATTCCCTATCATGCATCATAATTTGTATTGGCAACACCTTCAACAATTATTCAACAATTTCCATTTTATTTAATAACATAAATATTTACATTACCTTCTTTAGCAAAGATTCATCATTTCCCAAAATCCACACATAATCGATTTTTCCATAGTATCTTAACAAAATATAATTATATTTATAAGCTAGGGGAAATAGGGGTATTACACATAGGATGTGTGGTTATTCACCTGGAGACTCAACTATGTTTCAATGTCAAGTTGATTTGCTGCTAGGATAGTTGCAAGGTATGCTCCGTTTGATTTTTCATATGTAAATGGCTTTCCTCATGCTATGCCTAACACAAAAGATTGGGAAGATTGGATTCCAAGATCCAGAGAAGAAAATGAATATAGTCATGCTCAACACCTGGTAGATTTTCATGAGTGCATGTATCAGCTAGGTATTTATCATGGAGATGTTCTCGTGAAAATTTTCATGATCTCTTTGGATGGAGATGCCCATCAATGGTACAAGTATTTACCTATTGATAGTATTTCTTCACTAAAATATTTTCATGTTGTATTTCATTCTCATTGTAAAAGATTTTATGCAGCCGAGATTCTCTATGAATATTGTTGCAATGGAGCATTGAAAGAACAAGTACCTCATGATAATCATGATGATAAAGGATTTAGTGATGAATAATATGATCAAGAGCAAATTTATAATTGCTATGAAAATGAAAGAGATGATTCTGTAGGATTGTATGAAGAATCATTTTTAGAGTTCTGATATGAATGCACTTGACATTTTTCAAGAAGATGAAGTTTTGTTTCCTGCCTTGGAGGATAAAGAACAAGATCTTATTGAACATAATGGTGTCCATGTGCTTAAATAAGATCATCAACATCCTTTTGAAGAAGAGAAAACAACATCTTCAGAAATTCTTAGTAGTCAACCCAAGTATGATAAATATCAAGTTAATAATGATCAACAAATTGTGAAATTAGCATGTTTAACAATATTTATTGACATACAAGTTTAGATGAATATGAGGATTTTGATGAGGAGACAACCTAATTTAAAGGGATGATTTATCCATTATCATTTACTGGAATTTTTAATGAGCACTTATATGATAGTTATGAACAACAAATTGATGATTTTGGTGTTGAGTTTCATAAATATGAAGACAATGTATTGTATCCTGCCTCTTTTTCATTTCATGTACAAGTGGAAGAACCTCTTTTTAGAATTGCATCAGAAAAAATAGAGGTCATACAAGAGAAATGGAGACGTTTGGACATGAATGATTTATTTACTGAAGATCAAATGAACATCTTTTACAGTTATAAAGATCTTGTTGCAACCTACTTAGAATCATCAAGTGGAGTGAGTTTTTTTTATATTCATACACTGTGAGTATGGATATAAATTGCATGATTAGTTGTCAATTACTCTTTTGCTGCAATAATTGGTTCAAATTTTCTTTTCAGAGAGAGTGTTTATAATTCAATTAATGAAATGCTTTCATGGTTGCATTGGAAGTATGATGTCACTTGATTGAATATATGATTAGATCAATATAGGAGGTTAGTGTAAATATATAAGCTTGCATATGAGCATTATTTCAGTTTTCAATTCAACAATAGAGCAGTTTCTTTTTAGTTCTCAATTTCCAGAATGTTTTATTTCAAGTTTGTAGATAGTTGTGAATAAGCATAGTTTTGGATCAGAGGATAAAGTTTCAGAGAAGGCACATGGTCTATAGCTCTTTGGTTCCTCTAAAGGAGACATTATCTCTAGATCGAGCCTATTTTGTAACATAAATTCACATCACCAAATTTTTGAAATTTCGAAAGTTTTGTGATGACCTTCATATCCCCTATCATCTAGAGCTTTCAATACTTGGTCCAAATAAGTCTTTGTTGTGATCTAATTTTTCCTATTTATCGCTTTTTAAAGTTTATCTCAATCCAGGGTCTTTGAAGCTATGTTTTGTCTTTATGATCATAATCCCAAGTTTGGTCCTAATTCGAAACCCTTGTTTTTATCCAAAATTACCCCCAATTTCCCCTAATTTGTTTTCAAATTTATGTCTTGGCTCAAGCTTAACTTACCTATACATTTTATCCAAGTCCTAATCAAGTTTATGAAAAAAAAACTTGCACCAAAATCTTTGCAATTATTCTCAACTTGGTTTTAAACTTCGAAGCTTGGCTTGTTTGGTTCATTCTCTAGGTTACCAAGGTTTATTACAATTATAAATACCATTGTGCTCAAAATTTTGTTTTCCAACAAAATAACATATTTTTCTATTTAAATTAACCCTTTACCAATCATATTCGTGTTCATATTAAAAAAACTCAAAGTTTTTTCATTTTTTAGATAGGGATCGAAGGATCCTTGGATATAATATCTACAATGTCATGTGCACTCATCGAGAAATCCCACACGATGGTCAACAAAGGGATTTGAAGATCCAATGGTTCATAGAGCACCAGGTTCAGGGAACATATTTTTAGATAGAGCTAGGTTCTTCTTCATGTTTTATGTGTTAAGTCCCTTTTAATTCCATGTCTCTTCTTTTCCATGCAATTTTGATATGCAGCTTGGAAAATTTGGTACAACTTCCACTGTCAGGAGTATGCTATTGTATCACTAAAAAGATTTAAGTTAAGATCATTTTTTATACTTAGAAGCTATAATTAAAATTGCATATTAAGTGTCATGTTTTCCAAAATCAATCTGACTTTAGATTCATCACTTTCATTTTATTTTCTAGATTCATTTATTAAATGCTCAGCAAACCCTTTCTTCTTCCTCACAGGCAAGTAAGAACTTCCTTGCCTTTTGTTGTGCCTGCCATTTATGTCTTCTTATTTTCTTCAATCTATCACCTATCGTATTTTGTGCTCTGTTATGTGAGACTCCATGCCCAATATATTAGGCCTTTCGATCTGAGATATTTACAGTCTCTTAACTCCATACATTTGGCATTTAATATTAAACCCTGCCTACCTAGTTTATCCTTTTGTTTACCATCCAAATTTGGAATCCTTATCTTAATGACCAAGAGTTGATGTCTGGGGATAGTGGGCAATCAATTGTCTTAGATTGGATGATGGATACCCCTTTGGTCCAAGAGCCATCTTGTGGCCTAAAGTAGGTTTCAATATCTCTTGACATTGTTTCTAAACAACGAGGAATAATCTCAACTTACAACAATGGGAAATGGTGGGTTTATGGTACTAAGTTAGTGCTAATTACAAATTAATTGTCTGCAAACTACATCAATGAATGACACAAAGCCTAAGAAGTCACTAATTATGGAAATAATATCTAAGAAGACATGTATTCCAAGAAAAACAATAAAGTCATATGCCACAACCAAGAAACCCCATGTAGGGGATGGGTATGACCATCAAGATTTGAACCCACGTCAACTTCTCTATTAAAAATGGATTTGAACTTATTTGCATAAGTCCCATATACGTTTAGAATAGACAAAAAAATTTCCTAGGTTAAGAGAGAACAAATATGTCCAATTCCATGAAAATAGTAGACTTAAGTCCCTTCAAGCAAGATATTGGTTCCATCAAGTGACCAATCCTCCCAATTTTCCTATAGCATCAGAGCACATAAAGGACCAATATTTTAGAATGATAGACATAATGGTTTTTATCTTATCCCCATACAACATTCTTCCTTGAATCAACAAGGCATCTGATTTATAGGTGGACAACAAATGCTTTAGGGCAGTTTTTTTATGGTAAGACCCCAAACTCCTAATGTTTAGGGATATAATTATCATTCAATCCCTTTGTTAAGGTTGAACCTGCTCTAAGGGCCCCTACTATAGCTTTTAGTTTTCCTTTTAAGATTTCTCGTGTTTTCTTCTTTTGTGCAAGTGCAATAGATAGCATGGATTTTATTTTAGGGGTTGAGTGATTTCCTATCTACCTGGTGTATAGCCTTCAATCCTACCCCATGCGCTACATTTAAGATCAGAATTGTCTGAAGAACACACCAAATACCTCCTTTTCCATATAGGGTTACAAGAACTTTGCATATATGAATTACA
>JZKD02S1679416.1:16338-29675 GCA_000966675.3 Picea glauca
TTACCCATTGCAATGTTATTTTAAATGTAATCCAGGATTCTTAATTTGAACTATAAAGAATTGCAATAAGGAGATTTCTTTCCTGTGATATAATTCAGAGCTTCAGTTCACTTCACCAAGTTCATATAGAATGATTTTTTTTACTACAACACTAAGTGCTTTTGGAATTGAGCATACACAGTGCGCAAATATCTTTGAAACAAAAGACTTCCCTAGGTTGATAATTTATGTTTCACTTGGTTGTTTGAAATTAATTAAGCAATTATAGTGACCAACAAACGTATGGATAGTCAAAAGATGAAACATACATTCGACTTTCAGTCATAAAAAATGACAGAAAAATGTACATGAACTAACCTGTTAGTGAATTAGTGATGTGTATCCAAGCATATTCACGATTAGAGAACATCCAACTACCATGTCCAAGAGGGAAACCTGCAATGAAGCTTAAGACTGTTCTAAATAAATTCAGAACAATGTGTTGGCAGTTTGGGTGTTAATGACTGGAGTGAAGATACCAACATAAACTTGTAATCTCAGGATTATACATAATTACTGTAAGATAAACCTGACAGTAATATGTACATTTTGTTTTTCAATCAAAATTGAAAGATAAACCCTGTCGTTTTAACTAAAAACATAATCACAACATTTATATTTTGAGAAGAAAATTGTAGATGGTATTTATAATATAATATCTTGCACATCACAGATCATTTAATCTAAAGATATCATATCTATACATGTATTAGGACATAACAAAACATAAATGATAACATTATAAACAAAAGGCTAAAGCCAAAATGTGTAAAATGTTATTTCATTAAGTTCTGGAGTCACCTGTCCATCTCTTCCTCCCAGAAAAGATGTCTTCTATTACAAAATACTATGTATTTAAAGATTTCAGGTAAACTAAGCATCCCATGTTCTAATATAGGATCGTATATCAAAAGGATCTCAAAATTACAAAAATAGAGGGTCATAAAACCACTCAATATCAAACTGTATCTCCCAAAATTATAAAAGTTTTGTTTTTTGTTTTACAAAATGAGTCAATCGAAATGGATAATTAACTAAGTCCAGAGATACTCCATCTCTTGAGATCACCACAAGATACATGATATCCTGAAAGAAAACAAAATGAAGAAATTAGACATTTATTTAACTAATATTTTCCAAAATTTTACATTAGAATTCACTGGCTACATAATCTGTTGATTCTATAGCTAGTCTTATTTTAACCAATAGAAATCTAAATTAATCCATATTAATTATAAAATAACAACAAAATCATAACTAAGATAAACAACAAATCTTACCTTACAACTGAATACTAAATTCGAATCATAGAATCTTAGAGTTAATCACTGCTTTGATACACTCCAGATTTTTTATTAAGACATTGCCAGTCCTTTTGAAACATTTTCCTTGCCTTTGTGCACTGATCTTGAGCTCATGGTTTTCAATTGTTAATAAGTCATTCTGAGCTGTAAGGTTCTTGAGCTTCGCTTGAAGGATGGGGACATCTATGTAATATTGGCCAATCCAGTGTAGGCACACTTTGCACTGTGGAGCTGGGACAGTTGGTTGAGGAAACACATGATTGTGCGTCAAAACACTACCACTATCCACTATGGGTTTTTGACTAAGTTTGATTCTTGGAAAATATTTGTTATGTTTCAGGCATGGTGGTAGGTTATCTACAAAATCGTAAGTTTGTCTGAGATCTGATTTAGGGTAATTTGGGTCTTCCCCTGCCAAGAACTTTTCGATCTCAAAGTTAGAGATTTCATGGACCTCGATCGATTCGATCGAGTTCACATGAGATCTTGATCTATTCCGTAGGCTCCTCGAGATTAATCTCCCAGTCCTTTTTTTATTAAACCCTATGTCTGGATTCTTCTTTGATAGTTTGCACAAGTGTTTATTGATGGTCTTTTCAATGCTATTAGGGAAAACATACTGCTCACACTCAGGAGATTTAATTACCCTAGGGTCATCATCCTATTGCTCGAACATAGGATTATCGAGCGTAGCCCTATCACAGGGTTCTTCGCATAAGAAAATTGGCCTGTCACTGGAAGGAACAAGAGGCCTTTTGAGCATAGGCTTATCAACCACAGGCATCTCTACAGAGTTTAATGTAACAAAGTTGTTGCGAGTTAGGAAAGTATCTCAATCGTCACCCTGTAGTTTCAAATGATGGACTAACAACAACCTAATTAACCCATGGTGGAATAAAATGGAATTTAAACTCTTCCTTTTATATCTCTTAGCCATATTATATAAACTCCTCAATATGTAAAACGACATGTTTAATTGAAAACCGATGAAGTGCATTAACAATCTTATGTGGTAAAGGAAAACAAGTCTGTAGTGAACTTCACATGTAATGAATTGCCTCAATGCTGCCAATAAACCATGCCACCTAATTTTCAACAGAGATATTGGCATACCTTTTTCACAACACTATATTTTTTGAGAGGTAACGAATAGACTCCATGGAACCTCCACCAACTTGGAATTCTTAAACCAATTTTTCCCGATAAGGGGAAGGCCCATTGCCTCACTCAGAAATTCCTCGGTGATTTCTAATTGAACATCACCCACTTTGGCTCGACATCCATCGAAAGAGAGGGAGAAATCTTGGGCTGCTTGCAAGTTGTAACCCTGGAATTTCTTGAGGAACTCAACCCAACCCTGATCTTAAGGTCTTCACTTGCAATGTCATACAAAATCAAGGTTTTGGAGCCATTTGGTTTGACACGGATGACAGGGGCCATAAGGGTTCAGACAGACAATCACGAAGACGGACATAATTCACTATGAGCATGAAGGGTTTCAAAAACAGAGGAAACCAGAGAAAAAAACAAAGGAATAAAACTCACCATTACCCTATCATGACAAAAATAAGAGAATAAGGGGTTTCAAGCCACAAAAATTCAAGTATTACGGGTAATGAGTGTTCTGAGTATAGAGCGAAACCCGAGACTTTAGTTTGTTATGATGAATCTGTCGATTCAAACTGACACCTCAAATAGAGTACATGATAGAACCATGTGTGTTTGAATCTCATTATTGTGTAATGGGTGAAGTTGATTTTCTAATGTTAGGAGAAGAGGTGTTTTACAAACCAAAGCATAACGATAATTTAAAATGAAAAATGATTTACCAAGAATTATAAATGAAACAAAKCTACAGTCCATTGTCGWTCGATTCTGGGTGTACMWTTCAAGTAMTCAATATATAGCTTATAATCCATGAGMAAATTAAAAMAACTATTTTATTGATATATGATAGGCTTCAAAGAAAAACAACATTCATTAAAKATTTGTAAGAACATTTACCCTTCTAGAGACATAAGCCTTAGATACAATTGCAATACAATTATGATTTTCAATGCTTYRTTCATGCTTTTAGTCATGAACRAAGMATGAAAATGAAAATAAAATAGGGACCATCTAAACACCCTTTTRMAACCGAAAATTCACCTTCAAATAACAATATTTACATGAMAAAGCATAGGYAGCTATAGGAATTATTATTTGTCGCTTAAAAAGGAAAAAATMATGTAGKGTTGMCAACAATKGTGACTTACTRGGAGAAGYAGTTATCTYTGCATCAYCGRCRATTTCATGTTAGGACTTCTTAGAATGATTACAGATTAAAAAAAATAGTTGAAGGACATCAAGAATCCCAACAATCATTACACAGTYCAGCGTCAAATATCTTCCTGTTGAAATGAAATCCGGTGACAAATTTTAAAAATGAGAGCAATGATGTTTTAGTCAATRGCTTYGATATTGTTGATAGGGCCASTACTKCCAGCAGGTGTCCATAGCCTCGGAAGGGATGTCAATTAACCCAYTCTGAAGCCTCTACCCTATCCAAGAATTTCAATTCAGARTGAAAGGCACTTATAACCGATATAAAAAATTTATACCTGATAATTTTCTTGAACCCGACATTGCTTCGCTGCCAGCAAGCCTGTTCARTACCCCGACRAAGTTGTCYTGGAATYATGCATGCATTTACCCACTACCAGYAGACCTATTCAATATCATGGTGKGTTTACAAAAACTTCCCACAAATCTCGAGAAATTATTCACATTCTGATATAAATTTAAAGATATTCAGAAGAGCGGGGTGATGCTGAAAATTTCARTCTTTGGAACATTTGTCATTTTCCAGCCTTTAATTTTTTCTTTAATCACCTTCATTATGATCTGAAATTWGTTTCTTACTGAAACTAATTTTTYGAGGACAGGAAGGCATACTTGARTTTCTTTCTTTAAAACCAGGGACACYGTAAAAAKATTTAAAGATGGTCGTGTCTGCTAATAATTATAAAGTGAAACCATGAAATCTATTATGAATAGGAAAACTTCTTTAGCTAGTCTGCATTTCAGGAAATTACARCAATTGATGCTYTGACAGACCTTGAATGTTGTTTAAGATGAGGMATTCTAGTTTCCCTCCTTGAAMTAAAATGTGATAYAGGCATGTTTTAACCAGAAAGCAATGAAAACAAACAAAATGAAAAAGAACCAAAAAMCAGAAAACAAAACAAATAAAAAAAAATCAAAAYAGAAAAATTATGTACAAYGGTGGGTTTGGAAATATCAAGAAAAATACCTTTTGAGATCTTGGCCATTCACCRGGAAGGTGTCTRTCTRTCCCTCTAAATTMTRTAGGTAGAAGGATTTGGGACCTAGTTTTTCAAYGATTACGAAGGGCCCCAACCACRGGTTCTAGAACTTGGTGTGTTCCCCTTTTCCCTCATGAGGTTTGTCCCATTTGAGAACTAGGTATCCTACMTCAAAGTTTMTATCTKAAGMAAAGTTTGAATCAAACCACCMTTTGAMAATCTATTGATGYTGATCCAGCCTCTCYTGTGCTTGTGCTCTGGTTTCCTCTAGTTTCAKCAAGGCATTAATCCRAATTTCAAGAGGTGGGMATTCTTCCTCTTGAACCWCCTGTGATAATTGCAGAGAGGGAAGYAGAACATGAGGAGGGAGGATTGATTATCTTCCATAGAYGATAAATAAAGAAKAATTACCAACAGAATTTTTCGGCGTCACTCTATCAGCCCAAAGTGCGTTAAAAAGTGCATTGTGCCAGTTCTTGGGGTTTTCRRAAACTGTCCTYTTGATGATTTTGATCAKATTTTTGTTTGTTGACTCTGCTAAGCCATTTSYTTGTGGGTAATAGCTGGCATAATATTTCAKCTTGATCCTTTTTTCTAAAGAAAAAACACTCATATCAAGGGATGAAAAGTAGGAAGCATTATCGAAGACTAAACACTYGGGAATACCRAATCGAGTAATGATGTTTGAGTTAAGGAAAKATATTACCAGACTAGTGTTTAYCACTTTTAGTGGTGCAGCCTTGGACCATATGGTAAAATAATCCRTTGATGTAATGATGTGTTTATGTTGCTGTGAGGAAGTGGGGTTAATTGGCCCTATAATGTCATGACCCCACTGCTGAAAAGGAGAATCTACCGAAACYGAATGCAAAGGGAATRYTGCCTKYTRTACTCGTCCAGTAGCCTTTTGGCAGATTATCCATTGATGACATAATGCATGGGCATMTTTGAAMAACGTGGGCCAATAGTASCCAACTCTTRATACTTTGTGAGAAGTAGTGTCCCTRCCGAAGTKCCCACCAGCTTCACCTRCATGCAATTCAGATAATACTTTCTCTGCTTCATCTCTTTCCAAAMAACACATGARGACATTGTCAAAAATTTTACGGAATAATATGCCATTTACAAGCTGAAAAKGTGCATATTTTAGTCTTAATGCTCTTCTCTTTTTTGGATAGAGATGGTGAGGAGTAGAACCGTGTGTTATATAAAACTTAATATCATCAAACCAGGAATTAGCAACAACTTGTGTACAACATATTTGATTTTGACTATGCTGATTTAYAGTTAAGAGATTAATTTGACTWTGTTTCTCTTCAACTGAATCAACCACCAATTTKCACAGACCTTGACCTCTGACAATTTGTGCAGSRRWAATTTTRAGGTCATACTCTTGTAAAGATGTCATCYAGTTAGCYTGTTTTTCACCTAATTCCTTTTGTACTAAAAATTTTCTAACAAYAGGATAAGGCACAATAACTTTAGTTTTGGATTTCAGYAGATATGATMRAAAATGTTTCACYRCTTTGAAAACTGCATAAGCCTRTTGATMTACATCCGGGTAGTTAAGATCTRCTCCTTTGAAGGCTGAGMTCATAAAKKWAATGGGGATTTCATTACTTTCAATGTTCTTTTGGGTCAGCACAGTGGCATAAGATCTATCASAGGTGAAAKTATAAAGAGTGAAATCATGTGAGAAATSATGACTCATTAAGGAAGGGGCCTCCACTATGGATTTTTTKATGGAATCAAAAGCTTGATTTTACTRCAGTCCCYAATGCTATTGAACATCCTTTTTAATTAAGTTTTKMAATGGCCTTACCATTTCTGAAAAAACACAGGACAAACCTTCTGACAAAATTGATCTGGCCTAAAAAAKRTTGCATGGAKTTTTTGGAGGAGGGGGGAGGAAGTTTGGSAATGGCTTGAKTTCTTTCRGGATCAATGATCATCCCATCACTAGATACTATGAATMYGAGAAGTTTKCCTTGTTCCACTRCAAATATAGACTTCTCAGGGTTGAGAGATATGYCRTACTTGTGACATCRTTGTAGKACAGACCTAAGGTGAGACAAGTGATCTTTCTTGTTTTTGGAAAAAAYAGTAACATCATCAAGAKAGACCACTACGGATTTATTGATGAGACCACGAAAAGAAATATCCATTACTCTCTGAAAAGTGGCCCTGACATTTATAAGACTAAAAGGCATTTTTCTCTAGGCGTAAGTACCCCATGGGGTACGAAAAGTGGTTTTTAATTGGTCTGGGGGAGACATGAGGACTTGGTTGTATCTCGAAAAACCGTCTAGCAGTGACAGTCTTTCAGAAACAGATACTTGTTGAAGAATTTGTTCCATTAGAGGAACAAGATAATTTTCTTTGTCAAACGCTCGGTTCAAGTTCTGAAAATCGATGCAGAGTCGAATTTCGCCACTTTTCTTCCTTACAAGTTTGAGGTTAGACACCCATTGTGTGTGTCTTACTGGGAAGATTATCTTTGCATTCAATAATTTATTTAGTTCTTTCTTGACTGTCGGTTCTAGGTTAGGGTGCATATTTCTCATCTTCTGCTGAAAAGGTTGAGTCTCGAGTTTCATGGGGATGATATGTTGTATTATGTTAAGGTCAAAAGTTTTAAATTCATCGTAAGTCCAAGCAAAGACATCCTTGAATTATCTAAACAGTTTTATAAAAGAGGACTGCTCTTTCTCAGAACATCCCATTCCCAAATTGATATATTGTGGATTATCTTTAGTCAATAGATTTACCTTTTCATGAGTCAAGGAAGAACTGTTTGTTTTACAATTTACCGATTTTCTAAATTTATCATGCAAATCATAAAAAATTTCTAGTCTTACCATGGATTTAGGGATAGAATTTACCAAATCTGATGTTGATTCGAGAGACCTCGTGTATGATATTACCGTAAAATTGTGGAGATCTTCATTGTGGGTGCCTTCATCAATAACCACACCTTGGAAGGTGTCCTCCATGTACAAAAAACCGATGATCTGTTGATCATCATCAAACACTCTCCAATTAGTGACGTTGTCTGGAATTGATGGTATGAACAATAACTCAATTGAAAATTCATTTGGAGAAACAACTTCTACAAGAAAAAGTTTGGAAGCGACGTTATCTAATAAATCAGCCTCAAAAATTTTTAATCTCGTAATGGAATTGATGTTAAATGCAGAAAACTTGTGCATTAGATTCCATACCTAGGTTTGATAACTTTTCAAGTGTGGTGATAGGAAATGTATGGAGTTTCTTACCTGTCTGACCACAATTTCCAAATCACCGAATAACATTAAGTTATGTACGTTCGTATCTACCACTGTCTTGAGTCCTTGCAAAAGTGCCTTGCATTTGGCATTTTTGTTTGTACATTCAAACTCTAATCGACAGGTGATAAAAGTTTTATTACCTACCAGGTCGATGAATACACATCCTGCACCACCTCCTTCTCTAGATTTGGATCCATCGAAGTAAAGTGACCATATGTGAGCTTCATCAGTAGTGTTTGGTACATTTGGTAAAGCTATTGACTGGGTGCATGTCATGAACTCTGACTATTGTTCCAGATCAGTGATGGAGGAGGTTTTAGCCATGAAGTTACCGAAGAAGGTGTTCATTCCCTACATTTCAAGTGAATTAGTGGAAGCAGTAAATGGTTCATTAGCATTGTTCAAATCCGTCACAGTGTGCTTGAGGTAACATTCATGATTAATCCTAATTCTATTTGGCTTTCCATTCTCTAGTATCCACAAATGAGACTAGTTTGTTGCAAAGTATCCATGCAGCTGTTCGGACCAATCCCTGCTTAAGAATAAACCATAAAATACAGGGATGTCAACAAAAATGATATCAATAGTTTGGTGAACCTTAGGATTAGAGGATAGCCTAATGAGTACATTCTTTAGTTCACCAATTACCTTAACATTCATCTGATTGAGCTGAATGATTTTAAGACAAGAAGGTTGAACTTCAACATTGATTTTTTGGCAAACAAACAAAGGCATCACATTTGATGATGCACTGGAATCTACCATGCAATTATGTACATTTCTATTGAAATTTTCAAAAGTTAATAAGAAAGGTGGGACATTTTTGCGAGTATTAATAGCAGAATTCTGTTGATTTTTAGTCGTTGTCCCTGAAATTACTTTATCTACATTTGATACAGTTTTTTCAGTGAGGTCCCTTTTATCTGAGGGTTCAAGTGTTGTTTTAGAAGGGACCTTTTGAGCTATTTTAGGACTGATTTTTGCAATTTTCTTGCTATTCAGATTGTTTTTTTTACTGTTTTCTGCAATGTTCTGAAGCATTTTCTGCAGAAGAAAAGGAAACTTCAAAAGTTCGTAAACATAAATATTATCTCTAAGTTTCTTTAGATTTTCGATCAAATCATATTCTAAACTTGGGGCTGCTAAATTTTGTTTTGTTTTAGTTTGTTTAAATTGTTTTGGAGACACATTAGTACTTATTTTGGAAGAGGGTTTACTCTAAGTTTTTCTTCTGGTGTTGTAAGGATGGACAGTTTCAAAATTGGCTTGAAAAATACAGTCAGAAAAATGCTCGAAGACATTGGTATATGATTCCTCTTCTTAAATTGTTTCTTCTTCAACCACATCTTCAGAATTCTTAGGGGGGAGTAAGTTATCATGTGCTTCAAGGATAGTTTGTATAGCATATTGTAAGATTTCAAAATTCAGGTCCTCGGGGGTTGGATTCAGTCGGTTTGAGGGAAAAGGTTTTATGAAAGGAGGTTTGTAACTTCCTTTGCTTGAATATGCTTCTTCAGATGATCTTCTCAAGTATACAACTTGATTTGATAATTTCTGGATGACCTTTTGTAAAATTTCCAAATCTGAGGTTTCTAATTGAGTTTTGGTTTGGGGAGGCCTAGGAATAATTTCTATCTTCTTCTTAGAAGATGAGGTTATTTATGCCTCATTACTAAGATTATATTTCAAGCTCAAAATATCTTTTTCAATTTGGCTTGCCTCCTCGAATGCTTCCAGTAACATTGACTTCTTAGATATTTTAACCCAAATTGCTACATTATGGTGTAGAGATTTGGTGTAATATGCCACAATAAGGTTTTATGTGGGCATTGAATCAGTGGGGATTTGGTTTTTTAACGTGAGGAACCTTTGGTTAAAATATTTTACTTTCTCCTTAGGGTTCATCTTTAAGCTGGAGAGTTCCATGACCAAGACTTTAGGAGATTTATCATCTCCAAAATTTTCTAGGAAATAGGGCTCAAATTTGTCCCAAGATACAATGGTGTGAGGTTGTTGGGAAAAATACCATTTAGAGGCATTTCCCTCAAATGTGTAAGGAAAAATTCTACATACTACATCTTCATGTTCTACACTTCAGAGTTTAATGGCTAGCATGAATTGTTTTATGTGATCTTCGGCGATTTTCTTAGAATATGGATCGAACTTAGGTAACCATTTCTCCAGGTGTTTTAGTAAAGGGTTCTAGGGTCTAGGTGCAGCCACAACATCTCGATCAAGCCAAGGTCTGGCATGATTGTTTTGATTTGCCATGGGTGTAGGTGGTGTCAAACGCTGAGATGGTTCAGATGAAGAACTTCCTTCATCAGATGAATCTCCTCCTAAAGAAGAAGGAAATGAATGAGGTGGTGAATGTGGGATACCAAATCCTCCAGCTGCAAGAGTAGGGGTGTGGTCGGGATCTGTGGTATTATATCCTAAAGGATCTAAACATAGACCAGCACCTTCAAGTTTCTCTTGAATATCCAAGAAATATAAAGGTTGATCGAGAGGCCTCCTAGGTTGTATGATACAGGCCAAAGCACTGTGTGTCCTTAAGAGTGACTGATGAACGATTTATTGTACATCGTCCCCTTAAGTATTTGGTGTTACTGGCTCAACAGAAACCTCAGGATTTTCGTTCAAGGTAGTTGTTGTTTCAGACATAACGTTGCTTTCTGAGTGACTACATGTTACTACAGGGGAGCAAGTGTGTGGAGGTGGAGTCTTACAACTTCCACATTCCATCAATTGTATTCAAGCCCTCCTTATAGCATCATTTGATGATAGGAGAAAATGACTGTCTATCAACTGGAAGAATGAGTCTCATCCAGGGTTGTTTAAATAAACCAAGCTATTTGGCGTAACTCATTTTGACGGGTTTAATGGATCTGTTAGCCAATATAAAAGTCTTAAAAGAAACAAAATAAAAGAAATGAAATAACTAACTTATTAACAATCACTATATATATAATGTAACTATTGTAGATATATTTAAACGAAAGATTTCCTTATCTTACTTATGTACATGATATAAAAACTACAAGTTTTAATCTAAACTTATGAAACTCAATGTCAAAAATGATTTCTTCGAGGAAGCACATAAAGAAAGCACATAAAAATATTTTTTTGTTTTTCCTTTATAAATCTAAACTAATATAAAAAAGAATACTATGAAATGGAAACGTATGGATAGTCAAAAGATGAAACATACATTTGAATTTCAATGATAAACAAATGACAGAAAAATGTAAATAAACTAACCTGTTAGTGAATTAGTGATGTGTATCCAAGCATCTTCATGATTAGATAGCATCCAACTACCATGTCCAAGAGGGAAACCTGCAATGAACCTTAAGACTGTTCTAAATAAATTCAGAACAATGTGTTGGCATTTTGGGTGTTAATGACTGAAGAGAAGACACCAACATAAACCTATAATCTCATGATTATACATAATTACTGTAAGATAAACCTGACTAATCTGGACATTTCATTTTTCAATCAAAAATGAAAGATAAACACTGTTGTTTTAACTGAAAACATAATCACAACATTTATATTTTGAGAAGCAAATTGTAGATGGTATTTATAATATAATATCTTTCACATCACATATCATTTAATCTAAAGATATCAGATCTATACATGTATCAGGACATAAAAAAACATAAATGATAACATTATAAACAAAAGGCTAAAGCCAAAATGTGTAAAATGCTATTTTATTAAGTTCTAGAGTCACCCGTCCATCTCTTGCCCCCAACAAAGATGTCTTGTTTTAAAAAATACTATGTATTTAAAGAGTTCAGGTAAACTAAGAATACTATCTTCTAATATAGGATCATATCTCAAAAGGATCTCAAAATTACAAAAATAGAGGGTCATAAAACCACTCAATATCAAATTGTATCTCCCAAAATTATAAAAGTTTTGTTTTCTGTTTTACAAAATGAGCCAAAATAAATGGATAATTAACTAAGTCCAGAGATAATCCATCTCTTGAGATCACCACGAGATACATTATATCCTAAAAGAAAACGAAATGAAGAAATTAGACATTTATTTAACTAATATTTTCCAAAATTTTACATGAGAATTTACTGGATACAGAATCTGTTCATTCTTTAACCAACAAAAATCTAAATCAATCCATATTAATTATAAAATAACAATAAAAGCATCACTAAGATAAACAAAATTCTTACCTTTCAACTGAATGTACTAAATTCGAATCATAGAATCTTAGATTTAATCACTGCTTTGACACACTCAATATTTTTTATTATGACATTGCCAGTCCTTTTGAAATGTTTTCCTTGCCTTTGTGCACTGATATTGAGCTTGAAATTCTCAATTGTTAATAAGTAGTTCTGAGTTGTAAGGGTATTGATCTTCGCTTGAAGGATGGGGACATCTATGTAATATTGGCCAGTCTAGTGTAGGCACACTTCGCACTGTGGAGTTGGGACAGTTGGTTGAGGAAACACATGAATGTGCATCAAAACACTACCACTATCCACTGTGGGTTTTTGACTGAGTTTGATTCCTGGAAAGTCTTTGTTATGTTTCAGGCATGGTGGTAGGTTATCTACAAAATTGTAAGTCTGACTGAGATCCGATTTAGGGTAATTTGGGTCTTCCCATGCCAAGAACTTTTTGATCTCAGAGTCAGAGCTTTCATGGACCTCGGTCGATTCAAAAAGAGAGGGAAAACTCTTGGGATTATTGCAAGCTGTAAGCCTAGAATTTCTTGAGGAACTCAACCCAACCCTGACTCTTAAGGTCTTCATTTGCATCGTCATACAGAAGCAACTTTTGGGAGCCATTTGGTTCGACATGGACGACAGGGGCCATAAGGGTTGGGATAGATAGTCACGAAGGAAGACATAATTCACTGTGAGCATGAAGGGTTTCAAAAATATAGGAAACTAGAGAAAAAAAAAGGAATAAAACTCACGATTACCCTAGTGTGACTAGAATGAGAGCATAAGGGGTTTCAAGCCATGAAAATGTGGGCATTACGGGTAATGAGTGTTCTGAGTACAAAGCGAAACCCGAGACTCTGGTTTGTGATGATGAATCTGTCGATTTGAACTGACATCTCAAACAGAGTACACGATACAACCAGGTGTGTTTTAATCTCATCATTATGTAATGGGTGAAGTTGATTTGCTAAGGTTAGGAGAAGAGGTGTTTTACAAACCAAAGCATAATGATAATTTAAAATGAAAAATGATTTACCAAGAATTATAAATGAATCAAACCTATAGTTCACTGCCGATCGATTCTGGGTGTATCATTCAAGTACTCAAGATATAGCTTATAATCCATGAGCAACATAAAACAATTTTTTTATTGATATATGATAGGCTTCAAAGAAAAACAACATTCATTAAAGATTT
>JZKD02S1679416.1:97109-129852 GCA_000966675.3 Picea glauca
CTTTGTGAGAGACATGGTTGAAGAAAATAAAGTATTGCTGATGAAGGTGGACACTTTGAATAATTTTGTAGATTCATTAACAAAATATATGAGCATTAAGAAGCTCTCTTGTTGTAGAGGATCCATGGACATTTTTGCCTTGGATTGTTGACTGTGTAACCATGTAACCCCTTGTATGAAAAGAAAACAACAAGTGGGAGAATATTGGGTATGTGTTATATTCTTTGCGTGACTAGATCTACTGTCTGCTACATTGCACCGAGCGTGCAGGGGGGTTTGAGGGGGGAGATATCCCCCCTACAAAGGGGTTCAGGGTTAGTTCCTTTGAGAATATTTTTTAACCTCGGGAAACATGTCGCATTTTTTCCTTGTTTTTCATGTCCATTGTTGGGTGGTTTTTCAGCACGTGTTTTTTGTCGATGGTTTTCTATTTTTGGTTAAGGAGTTAGGGTTGTTGACTAATATAGGTCATTGGGTTAGGGTTTTGGATGTCAGTGACTCTTATATGTATATTGTATTGTAAACAATGTATCATTATGAATGAATATAGAATATGCTACTTTTCCAAGTTTGGGTTTCCAGGGGAAAAATATATGTGTCATGTGTGTATTTTCCATTGTATATTTTCCATTCTTTTATTGAAAATATTTTTTCAATAAAATATTGTACAAGGTTAAAATGTACATTTTTCTACTAAATATGCCTCAAATGCGCACTTCTGAGCCTTCCTTGTCTTTCTTCTTCTTCTTCCTCTGCACACATATTCCATACATAGGATTTTCATGAATATTATTTCCACAATTCCTATCCAACAGGACCACAACACTCACTTGTGGCTCATCTCGAGCCACTCATTCCTGTTTCACACTCCTCCATTCTTGGATGAACTTTTGGGAGGCTTCCTTCACTACCACAACTTCCTTGATTATTTATGCCTTAGTTTCCACAATCTCTTCGAAACCGAACACAATTAGGGATGTAATATTTTCTTCTATCTCATGTGCTACTTGTTTCACCTTTTCCTGCACAGTGGCCAGTTCTCCTATTACCTTCAATGCTTCTTCATAATGTGGTCCTAAGCACTGCTGAAGGATCTTGTACTAGTCCTGCATATTTTCAACCTCCATTTATGAATTCCTCTATGACAAAATGGTTGTCATTTGTTCAACCGAAGGAAGATTGTTTATGCTTTCTAATTCTTTCTGGGCCTTTTCTTGTGTTGCCCTTAATTTTTCTTCCACGACCTTCATATCTGGATATTCTACCAAATATGTCTAGATTTACGTGCTTTCCTCTCAGATTCTTGCACATTCCTCCTCCCCTTTATTGATGTTGGCTATGACTCTCATTTTCATTCTCTCCCATCCTTATCTTTCCTTCAGTGGTGTTCTCTGTGTACTGCACAATTATAAGACCTTGATTCTTGTGCGAAATCCCTTGATGAATTCACTGATATTAGAGACTTTCTCTTCCATAGTAGCCTCTACTACTATTGGTATTTATGGGATTTCCTTCTATAACTTTTAGAAGTTCACTTATGTACTATGCGCCATTATCTCAAGTTCATGATTTTCTTTTAGAGCTCTCTGTTCCCTTTCCTTGACCTCATTCTTTTCCTTCATTGTTTCTTCTACTTTTCCTTCAACTTCATGCTTTTGTTGTATAAAAGTTTTGTATTGTTGCTGCAACTAAGCCCTTTCATCCATCACTTTGGTAATTTCCCGATTTGCTTCATATGCGCGGAGCCTAATCTCATGCAAAATGCCTACTTGCAAGATTTGTAATATGTGTATAGGCATTTGCGACACCAATATGTTCAAGTGTCTTAGTGTCTTCATGTATTCTTCAAGTTCATTCGTTGGGAAATTAATTGCATTCTTTTTTATTTGTAATGATTTTCTCCTAGTAGGTAGCTCATTCATAGGTAGATTGGTCATATGTTCTTCCTCTATTGCACTAGTTCTTGGTTGTCCAACTAATTTGTGCTCTGGTGTAATTATGGTTTCTTCCAAGAGTTGTTGCATGTGTGTTAATTGTTCCCGTACTTTCTTATTCATCTCTTCTTGTTTCTTGGTTTCTTCCTCAATGGCCTCCTCTATGAAATCCCTTACTTGGTAACCAATCCAGTCCATGTCATCATTGTTCACATTATAGACTGGGGTTTCCTTGTGTGCTTTCATATTTTTGTGTGCACCCCCTATTGGCTCCTTCCCCTTATCTTTTCACTTTACTCCTATTGTGGGGACTGGGGACTGTGCTTCTTTTGTTAATGGTCCTATCATATTTCATGTGCCACTACTCTAGCCATTCCCATGCCCCTTGCCTAGATCTTCGTCATCCATGTCCTTTTCTACTTCATCTTATGGGTGGCCCGTTTGTTTTGATGGGATTTTCCACTCGGCTTCCCAATTTTTAGTGATCAGGTATATGTCCTTTGTTGTCAGCTTGTAGCTAGTCAGAAACCATTGGCGTGCATGGCCATTTTTTTTCTTGTACGTACATATGGTGCATCCCTGCTTTAAATCACACGATGTCTTGATAGGTTTCTACTGTTTGGAAAACTATGCATGGTGTATGCGTGATGATGTACCTGATCATGTCAAAGTATACATAAAATGTAACATTATTTTCTATTTTACTTAGTTTGTTTGGCGTATGCCATAAGTTGGCATACCACGCAGCTGCAATTTCTTTCCACTGCACCACTACTCTAGCAATTCCCATGCCCCTCACCTATATCTTTGTCATCCATGTCTTGTTTTGCTTCATCTTATGGGTGGCCCATTTTTTTTAATGGGATTTTCCACTCGGCTTCCCAATTGTTGGTGATTAGGCATATGTCCTCTGTTGTCAACCTGTAGCTGGTCAGAAACCATTGGCGTGTAGGTTCATTTTTTTCTTGTACATACATATGGCACATCCTTTATTTAAATCATGTAATTTCTTGATAGGTTTCTACTATTTGGACAATGATGTGTGGTGTATGTGTCATGATGTACCTGATCACATCAAAGTATACATAAAATGTAACATTATTTTCTATTTTACTTCGTTTGTTTGGCGTATTCCATAAGTTGTCATACCACGCAGTTACAATGTCTTTCCCGACTATTCTCATACATTGGTAATAAACTAGTTACCACCATCCTACCAGTGCAATAAAAATAACAAGCAAGGAATAATGAAAATTTGTTCCTTTTTCTTAGGCCTCTATGAAATCTGTCAAAAATTTATTCACTAAGAATGTGGCCCAATTAATATGGAACCCCTCTGTGCATTTTTATGTGGTTGTGATTATTTCATTAGGTACTTTGTCCTTGCGACATTTCCTTAGTACTTTTCAGGCCAACACCTACGTTGTAAACTAGACACCATCATCATTGATGTTCGCAACATCCAACCCCCTTTTTCCCCTGAAGGTATGAAAATTCTCCTTCATTGCTTCTGATTGGGATTTCTCCCCTGCTTTTCCAAGCAATGCGGGTAGATGACAGTGAAGGGACACATATTCATCCACCCAATCTGCACCACCCCTCTTGCCACCATATTCCTAGTAGGTGGCAAGAGGGGTGGTGCAGATTGGGTGGATGAATATGTGGCCCTTCACTATCATCTAGGTAGACAAAAGAGAAAAAATAAGCTTCCAATTAGTCAGGTAGTGGAATTGACCCTATGTACCTTGTTATTTACCATTACATGGGCGATAGGGAGCATTGGGCCACACTTGGCTTCAAGGATCCAAGTAGATTATGTCGTTATGAGTCTATCCCCTACAGTATATAACTGGTGTGTTGTAGTGTTTGTAAATATAAAGGACCAGTTGACCAAGTGTAGGTTGGGTTGAAAAAATCAATTTTGTTATGGATCCATTTCTCTAAATTTATTTTTTGAGTGGGTTCCTTCATCACGACCATGGGATGTGGTGGCATATGTTGGGTATAGAGATCCAACTATGAAGAAATGGACAGATCTATTGTCCCGACTCGAGGGGGGGAACACAATTCCAATTTGACACCAATTTTTTTTTTTATTGGGATCTTTAGATAGTGGTGATAGATGATTATGCATGTGAAGGTGTGGATTACCGTGATGATCTAGATATGGTTCTCCTTGAGTGGGAAATATTTAGTGATTATTTCGATAAGAAAGATACAATTTTCAATATATTTTTGTTTTATATTTTTAATGTTTTGTGATTTTATGATATATAAATGTTTTTGTGTGTAACATAAAAAATAATTTGTGATGGACAGATTGTGCACTAGTATGTCCAAAGAGTATGTCACCACTGACTAGTTGAGGTGAACAACTCACCATTAGGAGAGGACCGCATGGTGGGAGAGTTGATGAAAATATCTTGGAGGATCTCGAGGAGAACCTTGATTGTTTGACTGTGGGAATTTCAATGTCACATATGGATGATATACCTCTACATATGCAGAGGAGTGTAGCAGGTGTTGGGAACCAGTTTGGGAACCTTTTGCAGAAGGTCGCATGAGAAGTCATTTATTATAATGACCATAGGGCTCCTCGAGATGACTAGTGTTCTTTAGCATGATGGACTTTTGGTCCTTTTTATGTTGCAGATATATGGGAGGAAAGCCCAATTTTGTTATGTTATACCAATTTTGGATATTTTTTGGACACACTTTTTATGTATATGGATATATGGCTTTGTGATTTCTTCTTATATATATATGTGATGACATGGTTTATATAATGTTTGTTTAATATAATTATTTTTAATGAAGTAGATGCCAACTCAATAAAAAAATTGCTAGTGAGTTAGCTAAGGAATTGAATTGTCTTGGTATGTGTTCATAAGTGATAAAATGAAATGATTGTTCCAAGAGTCATACCCTTAAATATTTTTGGAAAAGGATAGGATGTCGAATATAGTAGGTCACGTTGAGGTGTGAAATGATGAGCTCAGAGTCTAGGAGTACTATCATGTGACATATGCCCAAAGAAGATGCTTCAGTCATAAGTTAAATGAAGGCATTGTATTCGACAACACTGTTCATTGCAAGTCCTAGATAGATCCTCCTAGATTTGACCATTTCGTTGGTAGGTGAAATTATCACCTAGGCAACATAAGCGTTATTCTGGGAGGTGAGACTAGATCCATCCGCATATCCATAATAGGGCAAGGGAAACAATGACATCTGCATATCAAGCATTAAGTAGGACAAGCATATTAAAAAACACTATCACATAAAAGGAAAACAAAGAAAACAATATTATAATATAATACATATGGTACAAAAGCGCTAGATAGTGCGAGGCTTATGCATAGTTCTTTTTCAAGTAGAGCCCGTTATGGGTCTCTAGGAGATTATTTCCTTTGTAATCAACTAACTCATAGGATCCTTTTTGAATAGTGCATTTTACAACATAGGGCCCATGATACAATGCTTCAAATTTTCCTACACCCAATTTACCACGGTCTTGATCGTATATCAACACCAAGTCACCTTCTGAAAAAGGTCAAGGGAGAATTTTCTTATCATATTGTGAATTTACTCACTTTTGGTGGGATTCGTTAGCCATGATGGCCTCATGACGTCTCTCATCAAGGTGAGATAAGTATATTAATATTTCTTTTTCAACAAAGGTATGGGGAAAGAATTCAAAAACTAGGTAGTACTGCCTCTAAGCCATACACCAGTTGAAAGGGTGTGAAGCCCATGGAAGTCTTGGAAGAGGTACGATATGACCATAAGTATGAGAATAACATTATATGCCAATTGGATTTGTGATTTCCAATAATCCTTTTGAGAATTGTTTTGAGTACCTTCTAATGGACTCAACCTGACCATTTGCTTGTGGATAGTAAGGACAAGAGTGCTCTTGGAAAAAATGAAAAAGGATAGATAACTCAGTCATCATGTTGTTACAAAAATGTGATCCATGATCGGTCACAATCTAGTTGGGTACAATGAATCTTGCTATAATATAATTAAATATGAATAATTCTATAGTTTTTGCGTCAAGAGTATGTGGGCATGTCTTCTACCCATTTGGTGAAATAGTCAATGACCACAATTATGTAGTTATGATTGGTAGAAGAAGGGGGTTTACATGTAGTAAGATCAATGCCCCATTTAGAAAAGGGGCCAAATTAAACAACAAGATGTAGGGGAGCAGGATGTGCATGCATTTTCTTAGAAACAAATTTTCATGGGTGTAATTTTTGGACTGCATTCATGCAATCTTTAAAGATTGAGGGCCAAATATACCCTACGCGTAAGATTTTATGGGTAGTGGCTAATATAGAAAGATGGTCGCCACATGCTCTTGAGTGGAATTCATTAAGAATTTTTTCTTCTTTTGATTGGATGACACATCAGTGTAACACCATATATACTCCACGATGGAAAAGTGTATCACCAACGATGAGGTAGTGACGGGATTGATGGCATATGTTATGAAAATCGTCTTTGGACATTTGAGGGTGGAAGCATTAGGTCTAGAGATAAATGAGGATTTCTCCATACCAGGGGTCAAAAGAGTCAATGAGGAACACATATTCATATAGTAATGAATATTGAACCATTGATTTGTCAATGACTCGAGGAAGATCGGTCATTAATTCTGCAAAGACTACGGACTTCTTGGATATGGAGGTAGAGAACTTGCGGTCAAATTCTTGTAATAAGACAATCGATTTCAAGTAATGACCTCCCAATATCTGACGTGACAAGATATATTTCATAGGATTGGTGTCATATATAACGGTAGTAGTTTGAAGTAGAATGTAATGCCGTAATCGCTGGACAATGAAAATGCTGCCAGGGCCGACTTCTAGACATAAGGATAATAAAGTTCAGTGCCAACTAAGCCTTTGCTGAGTTAATAAATAATATGTTTGTTAATGTCTTCACCATTTTGGACTAAGAATATTTTTATAGTAGTACCGTATGTTGCGATATGCAAGGTAAAATCTTGATTATAATTTGCAGGTTTCAATGGTGGAGTGGATGTAAGAATGTGCTTTAGTCGATTGGAACAACATTGAGCTTGTTTGTCCCAAATGAATGGGACATAGTTTTTAACTAATCACATGAAACCCTTAGTAATATCTGTGTAGTTAACGATGAACTACATTAAGAAATTTGCATGTCCTTGCAATTTATGAAGTTGTGATGCAGGAGCATTGCTCCACCTCAGCAATGCACCAGAAATCCAAGGCATTTGTGCACTTGGAGAGAATGAGTTCTGAGAGAAGAGAGGTGTGATCCCTCTCATTTTGAACCCAGATTAAAAATTTTAATGCAATTGAATGAAATTAAAGTCTATAAAGCTCTAGGAAATCCAAGCCACTGTATTTGTACAAGCTGCATGTGAAGTCACCTTTAATGGTCGATAGATAAGAGGATTTAGGTCCAATTTGGAATAGTTTTCAAGTAAATGTAATTAATTGTAAATTAATGAAAGTAGGTAGCTGGAGGGAAGGCTCAAGAAGCACCAATTTTGTAAAATATATTTGTATCAAATTTTGTTAGTGAGTGAGTCAGTTATCTAGGAGAGAGAGAGTTAGTGGAGAAGAGAGGAAAGGAGAAAGGAGAAAGACTATGCTGCAATATGAGCTTTATAACCATTGTATATGCATTCATATGTTAATGAAAAGAGTAGTTTTTCCTACATAAGAGGTTTTTGAGTATTTATCTATGTGATGAATGTTTACTTTCTAAACATGTTTTTACTATGTTTTTATATGAATGTTGTAGATGTGAAAGTATGTTTCGATTTGCAGGAGTAGGAAGAATTTTCTATCTATATTTTTTGAGGGGTTTTGGGCTCTCACGACTATGAAAGGAGTGCACCTTAGATTTGTTAGAGAAATCTAAAAGGCCAGTGCAAGGACTGTGCAAGAACTGTGTTTAGAGTTATGTGAGGAGCATGCTAGGTGGGAACACCAAACCCATTTTAAATCTTAGAAGGGAAAGTTGTCCCAGGAAGACATACTAGGGTTACTGAACACTTTGAGGAAGGATTTACAAGGAGGGCATTAAAGAGGCACAAGGAGTGCATGAAAACTCTATTTCGAGTTTCTGTGAGTAGGTTTCCAGGAGGGCACACTAGAAGGTAAAGCTCATGAGGAAAAGTGCAAGTCTTCACAAAGAGCGCAATAAGTGCGCAAGTGAATTTTCAAAGATCAAGATTCAAGAGGTGAAGCTGTGCAAGGAGTGCACAAAACCAACACACTGCTAAAATGGTGGTCAAGCTCGGGAGGATGAGCACTGAGTGAAAGGAGGGAACAAGACATTATTAGAGGAGAAAAGGGTCGAGACCCTTATAACTTGAGTAAGTTGAAAGCTCAATATGAATAGTGCATGTGTGTGCAATGCATGTGCAAGGAGTGTAGAAGGAAAAAAAAGCATAAGTCCCATACGACAAAAGGAATGGAAGGTTCAATGTAGGCAGAGGCCAAGTAGTCGGTCTTGCAGAGGAGAAGATCAAAGGTCTTATCCTTTGAAACCTTTGAAAAATCCTTCATCAGAAGGAAAGTGCAGACGAAGGAGGAGGAGCTACAATTGTTGTCGGATCATATTTCAGAGCATATCTGGACTGTCATATTGAATTCTAGATGGAATGAGAAGCACACAAGAGGATAATCGATCTCATTCATTATATGTGGGCACGAGCTACAACAACCGTCAGATCAAGGTAATTAGCATGGGTTTTAACCCTCATAATCCTTCGTACTTCAGAAGTCTGAAGGTTTTTCATACGTAGGCGTAGAGGAGACGAGGTTCCCGAATTCCTAGGAGCTTGAAGTGACTCTAGACTGTTGGATATAGTGAACACCTGTTAGCATATCATCAAATATGGAAGACCAAAATTTCGGGAAAATAGAGGGAAAAAGTGTTCGATCCCTCTGGAGTCCCAAAGTCCAGAATCGATTTGAGTCGTCGATCAGAGGAGGACACGTGATAAGAGATCTGAGAGTCCGTAGGCTTGATAATCTAGAGGAAATAGGCCAAAGAGTATTGAAGACTCCCAGAGGCCTAAAGCCCAAAGTCCCAGGTGATAGATCCCACATGTTGATTATAAAAACACATGGCGAAAAATCTCACTATTTAGGAGAGAAACACTTTGGTGGAAGTAGAGTCACAACATTAATAGGAGCAAGGGATCCCGAAGCTCTGAAGGCCATAGAAAATCATAACCATTTCCACTGGTGACATATGGTGCTAGATATCAGAGTCTGGATACTTGGCACTCCAAAGGAGATAGGGTATATTTTGTTGAGGTTGGAAAACTCTCAAAGGTCGAAGGACATCGCAACTATCCGTTGCAAAGGAAACATTGAGCATAGATCAAATCTCCTCATTACTTCAGAGTTCGTCCATTTGAGAAATATTGGGTATTGACATTGTAAGACTCTCAAAGTCCATATTCCTATAGAATATTGTATCCATTGACTGCAAGTAGAGTGAGGGTGTTGGCCCTTGGTTATGGAATAAAATTAAGATTAATGAAGAAAGGAGAAGTACAAACTGCATGGAATGCACATTGATTGAGAATGGGTTGAAGTGGTCAAAGAAGCAGAAAAGAAGGATCGAAGTAATAAAAAATGATCCATTGAATGAGAATATCGAGGAAGACAAATCAACAAGGAAGATGGATCGTGGAAAACTCAGCAAGGGGAAAAAGCCACCAACGGATGCTTTGGAGCACCTTGTGGAAAAGAACGAAAGACAAGCTAGTGAAGCCCAGAAAACACAGTTCAAGTTGACCTAGGGTTTTGTTATATAGGGTTTTTACACCTAGAAGATTGTCATGTAATGTATAAATAAAGATATAGAAGACTTGGGAGGGTTCATCCAAAGTGGTTTCGACATTATTGGTTGTTGTTAGTTGTTGATTGTTCTGTTGAGAGAAATATTGAGTCCGTATTATAAAGTCTTCAGCTAGGTGCGAAGGTCAACCCTGTAGTTGGATACACAGGGAGGGGATATAGAGAAGAGAGAAAGAGAGAGAGAGATATGCAAGCCAAGTGCGTATATAGAATTGAATGTTTTCACATAATATATCTAGAAACACAGTTTTGTGGACGTAGCCCTAGGGAGAGGTTGAACCACGTATATCTTGTTGTCCTTTCTGGTTGATGTTGTGTTCTTTTCTTTCTGTTAGTTTTTTATTGTATTATTGTGTTATATCTAAGATATAAATTGCGAGGTAAGATTAAGAGTGGTAGAGAATAACTAGATTGTTGTGTGTTATTGTTTTGGGTCCACTTTGCATTTCCTCTGTTTGTAGACACATGTGTCTTGCAACCCCTTATTGCTACTTGGGGTGAGACTGCATCTTCTTTGTAGGTGTTGCCGAAAGGGCCAATAGTTAGGGCTTGTTGGTGTGTTTTTAAAGATGAACCCTAGGTCTTCCCCTGTGCCAACAAATGGTTTTGTTACCAGGACCAGGATCTTCTTTAGAGAATTTCAAGGTCGTTTCCATTGAAGACAGAGATTTAGAAGTGGATAGAAGAATGTAACATACCCACTATGACATAATAAAATTTTCACTTTTCCTCAAGGGACAGAATCCCTGAAGTCCTATAGGGGCCTAACGTAGGCTAGTTCTTCCCTATTCACCTCCATGTGATCACAGGTTAGGACAACAGGCCAAACAAACCAGGCGCATTTTCATGTTTCGCGACTCAACGATACAAATGAGTCCAATCTTAAAGGTAGAATGGTGAGGGGGCTTCGGAATGAAACCCTAGCTGTAGATCTGGGTGCACAGATTCTAGCCATCCAGATCTACCCACCGCTTAATGACAAAGCACTAGCTCCCTTTCTTTAGTCCCTATCTCAATAGGACCACATACACACTTAAATGAAAGTGCCTTTCACAACTCGCGACCTCACGAGTCTGGAGTCGAAGGCCTTCGAATTTTCTTCACCAATCGTCGATACCTAAGATTCTGATATGGTATGGCCCCTCATTATTAGCGCTCTCCATGCACAACCGTAGTCTAGGGCTTAAATACTAGTGCCTCTTGCAACTCGCACCTTCGTGATTTCATGGGTTGAACTCTCGTGCCCTCCTGTTGCGATCTCCTGAGACATGACAAGTCAATGTTTGGTTGACTCCTTCCTTGATGCTTTTCGCTACTCTCAACCTCGTAGGTTGAAGCGTCGAGCCTTCACACACTTATCCCATGAATCCCCGAGATGCGAGGAATCAACAAAGTACTGACTCCCTTCTCTAGGCAACGCGTATCCACCTATCAACCATGCAGGCCCCACCTTGGGGTTCTGCCATGTGTCCACCCCTGTGCCTTGGATCTCGGCACTTTGTGACTTCTACAGTCGAGATGAGGTCCACTCAACCTCTGATCCTCTGAATGTGCGATACACACGGTGAGGCTCTGATCCAATGATCATCTGCATCCTGGATCCTATGGCTGTCGCCGCCCCTCGCGATTTCACAACTTTGCGACTCCAAGGGTTTGGTCTTCCACCTCCCAACTCATGAACCCCTAATACGCGGCATATCGAGACATTAGATCCCATGGATGTCCTTCCTCTTTGATCAATGGCCCTGATTACATCGCGATATTGTGACTCGGGACTTTGTGACTCCAAGAGCCTGGCCTTCCACCTCCAAACTCATGAATCCCCGATAAATAAGATGGCCAGATCTCACAGCTATCCTTCCTCTTTGATCAATGGCCTAGTTCACATCGTGATCTCGCAACTTGGGACTTCATGACTCCAAGAGCCTGGTCTTCCACCTCCAAACTCACGAATCCCCAATACGTGAAATGGTCGGATCTCTGCCACCTGTCCTCCAACATGGACGGTCTCGATGTCTTCGAGACTTTTGAGACGTAGTCGAGTTCACTTTTGGGACTTTCGAGACGTAGTCGAGTTCCAACCATTCATTTACCAAGCAATAGGTTATTTTCTTTCTATGTTTGAACTCGCTATCCCTTTTGAGCTTAAATCATGACATTCAAACTCTCAGAGCTTCAGGCTCCCATGACCCCGAGACCTTAGAAAGCTACTCTTTCTTGCATAAGGGTTCCAGACCCAGATTGCATGAAACCTCAGACATTTCTCGAGAAATTATCCCTGAGCTTAATCATGTCTCTGGTAAGGTTCAGTATGGTTACAAGGTTTATGGGGTAATTATCGAAAAAGAGTACTCTCAAGGGGCCTTCCCAGAATATTACGAGAAACTAAGAAAATAAGACAATTCTCGGTGGAGAGAACTCATGTCCCAGACTTAATCATTTGTGCAGAAAACAACTATGGTATGTAAGAAATACACAGGCATCCATGCTATCAAACCAAATGTTAGGTAAACACTTCTATTCATAACTATTTACAAGCACATAAATCTGAATATGTGATTTTGGCATTAACTTCAAATAACACTTATCAGAAATAACACCAGAGGTGATGCAACTATTGAGAGGGGTGCTCGTTTCCACCCAACCATAGACTCAATGAATCCCAACAGATTTACCACTAGCCACCCCTGAGCTGAGACCACAATGTTGTGAGATTGTGTCTCGGTTTGACAGTGACCAAGAATGAGGGTTACTCTCCCCCTCCTCTCCTATCACTCACTCTGCATATCTCCAGAGTTCTTCCTCTTTTCCTTGCATCTTCCCCCTCCGCGCTTCTTCCTCATGCATTTCCCCCTTGCGAGGTTACATGTGGCGTGATCTCCCTCATGGTGGTCAGTCCCGAGGCTCCTATGGATGGGCGGTTCACTTCCCCCATCCCTCATTAATTCTTGAGGATCCATCTAGCTACCAACCTGGGAGTAATTTATTTCAGGCTAGCGAGCCGGTCTTGGTTCTTAGGGCTAGTAAAGTCCAAATACGGTATTGGTTTCGGTGGAAGTTAACGCCACCTTTCCAATTGCCTTCCACCACCTTTCTTCAGCCATCGTGGTCTCTTTTTCAGCATATCCCCTCTCAACAATCCTACAATATTTATATTCATAATATTATTCACATTCATCGACCTTTTTCACAAGGTCCATTTACATCACACATTCACATTTTTGAGTTTGCCACAGTTCTTGGCTAGTATAGTTATTTTTACAAACTGGGGGAAACATGGTGTTATGATTCCCTCCCCCTTAATGGAACATCGTCCTATATGTTCTTATCTATCAACATGACATGCATGTACAAAAGTAAACAAAATTTGATATGCCTAACTCATGGCATCCTCCATTTCCCATGTAGCCTCATCTAGGCCAAAATGTCTCCACTGCACCTTGACCTGTGCAATAGTTCAGTTTCGGAGTGGGGTTTCCTTTCTGTCCAGTATGCACTAAGGTTCTGGTAGAAATTCTCCCTCTGGTTCCACTGGGATCACAGACCAGTCAATTATATGATTAGCATTGTGTACATATTTCTTCAACAATGAAACATGGAAAACATTATGTTCTTTTACTGTGGGAGGAAGTGTTAGCCTATAGGATACAGGTCCCACTCTATCTAGAACCTCAAAGGGTCCACAATACCGAGGTGCCAACTTGGCACAAGCTCCCATTTTCAGGGAACTCTTTCTGGGCCTGACTCTGAGATATACATGGTCTCCTGTTTTGAACTCTCTTGGAGTTCTCTTTTGGTCAGCATAACTTTTCTGTCGGTTCTCGGCGACCTTCAGGTTTTGTTTTATCTGATTCACCTCCTATTCTATTTCTTTCAACATGTCGAGTCCAAAATAAATACTATTTACAGGATTACTCCAGCTAACTGGAGTGTTACACGGTCTACCATAGAGGGTTTCAAAGGGACTCATCTTTAAGGATGCTTGGTAGTTGTTGTTGTAGGCGAATTATACTAGTGGCAGGTAGTCTTCCCACTTCTTGGGTTGATGCATTACATGCATCCTTAACATATATTCTAGTATTTGATTCACTCTTTTTGTTTGTTCGTCGGTTTGAGGGTGATAGGTAGTGTTGAACAACAACTTGGTATCTAAACCAACCATCAGTGATTTCCAAAAGTTGGAAGTAAATTTTGTGTCTCTGTCAGAAACGATCTCTTTCGGCATACCATGCAGTCTGATTATATCTTTCATGAATACCTAGGTGATATCGATTGCCTTGCAGGTTGACTTGACAGGAATGAAGTGAGCAGACTTGCTCAATTTATCCACCACCACCATAATGGCATCATTTTGTTTGGTTGAGGTTGGTAATCTAGTGATGAAATCCATGGAGATGGTTTACCATTTCCATTCTAGGATTGGTAAAGGTTGCAATAATCCTACTGGGTGTTGATGTTCTGCTTTAACCTATTGTCACTCTATGCATTTGGCTAGGTACTCGGCTATGTCTTTCTTCAATCCAGGCCAATAAAATTGTTTCTTGGTGGTAGTGATCATTTTCTGGTATCTTGGATGACCCGAGTAGGGTCTTTTATGTAGTTCATCCATAATGAACCTCTTCAAGTCGTCACACACTAGAATATAAAATATGTTTCTATAAGTGAGCATACCTCCTTCAGTCATCTGATATTCTTCATATTTTACTCTGGCGGGTTCTTGCTGTAGGTACATGGTCACGGTCTGGACGAAGGGATCTGTTTCTTTTGCATTTCTGATTCTTTCCTTGACATCTGTCTCATAGGTGCTCACCACTGCCAGGTGAATTGTTTTCATACTTCTACTAAGGGCATCGGCCACCCTATTTTCCTTTCCTTTAATGTGTTTGATTTCGAAATCAAATTCGCTAAGGAGGGCCATCCACCTAGCTTGCCTATCATTGAGCTTTGGTTGATCAAACAAGTATCACAATCTGCAGTGATCTGTCATAAGTACAAACTTTCTTCCCAGGAAGTAATGCCTCCACATTTTCAAGGCATGCACTATGGAAGCTAGTTCTAGATCGTGGGTCATATAGTTGACTTCATGCTCACTTAATTTTTAGGATTCATAGCAGATCACACTTCCTTCCTACATAAGGACTCCTCCGAGCCCTTCTTTACAGGCATCTATGCACACGAGGAAGTCAACTTCTAGATCGACGATCTTCAGCGCGGGCACATGGGTCAGTAGATGTTTCAGGGTTTGAAATATTTCTTCACATTTCTGTGTCCACATGAATTTTGTCCCCTTCTTATGGAGGGCAGTGATTGGACAACCAATCTTGGAGAATCCTTTTATAAATATCCTATAGTATCCTGCTAATCCCATAAAGGATTTGATGTCCAGAACATCCTTTGGGGTAGGCCATTCCATGATAGACCTAATTTTGTTAGGGTCTACTGCTATTCCTTCTTCAGAGAGAACATGTCTGAAGTAATGTATTTGTTTCTGGAAGAATTCACATTTGTTGAATTTGGCATAGAGCCGATGTTCTCTTACACTTGTAGCACAAGTCTAAGATGTTCTTCATCCTCTTTTCTGTTCTTTGAGTAAATTAATATATTGTCAATAAAGACAAGCACAAATTTGTCTAGGAACTTGTTGAGTACATTGTTC
Organism: Picea glauca; assembly: GCA_000966675.3. Lineage (NCBI taxonomy): Eukaryota > Viridiplantae > Streptophyta > Pinopsida > Pinales > Pinaceae > Picea > Picea glauca. The sequence continues at coordinate 112,571 of JZKD02S1679416.1, forward strand.
ATCAAACACATAAAAGTGGCAAGGGAATTGGTCAACCCAAATGGCACCACCACAAACTCATAATGACCATACCTTTTTCGGAAAGCAGTTTTATGGATGTCTTCACCCTTGATTCGGACTTGATGGTATCCTGACCTCAAATCAATCTTTGAGAAAATAGATGCACCCCCCAATTGATCGAACAGGTCATCGATCCTGGGCAAGGGGTACTTGTTCTTTATGGTTACCTTATTGAGTTGCCTATAATCTATACATAGTCTAATGGTACCGTCCTTCTTTTTCATGAACATGACTAGTGCTCCCCATGGAGACATGCTAGGTCGAATATAGCCCTTATCCATCATTTCTTTTAATTGCATCTTGAGTTCAACTAACTCGAGTGTGCTCATCCGGTAGGGTGTCCTAGACACCGGCACTGGTCCTGGTGCAAGTTCTATCGAGAAGTCTATGTCCCTTCTCAGAGGTAAGCCCGATACCTCTTTCGAAAACACATCTCTGTATTCTTTCAGGATAGGGTGATCGTTAGGGCTTGGTTTGTCATCTTCGATTGTTTTCAACACCTGTATTGCATATAGGGTACATCCCTTTCGGCAATAATTTCTCATTTGCAGAGTTGATATTTGTCTCACCGAGACAGGTTTTTGGATCCCTTGGAGGGTTATCCTCTCCCCTTCCTTACTTACACATTCTAAGGTCTTATGGTAACAGTCCAATCTGGATTTATGGGTAGCTAGCCAATCCATACAAATCAACAAGTCATATGCTTCTAGGGGCAATATGTTAAGGGTTGCTTGGGTGGGGAATTCACCCAACATTAATTGGCAGGCTGGTATGACTTCTGCTATCCTCCTTTTGGTGCCAGTGGCTAACTGTACCAACCATGGCTTGGTATGTTTTTGTGGCTATAGTTTACACTTATCAACAACTTTAGGGGCTATATAACTCAAATTTGAACCAGGGTAAATCAAAACAGACACTAGATGGTTGGAAATCATACCTTCTATTTCCACTATAGAAGCTTGGTGGTCGGCTTGGTTATTATCCAAGGCTGCATAAATTTGTGGCACACTCTTGGCCACATCATTAACAGTAGTAGCTTCTTGGATGTTATAAATCCTTCGACTATTCTTTTGTCAGTGTGGACAATCTCTTAGGAGATGTTTTTCTCCGCAACCCCAACATTTTAGAGGTTCTCTCCTTGGGTTATCGGTCTTCCCTGACATGGGTCTAGAAGTTTTATTTCCACTCAAGGAGGGACAATTCTTCTAGTGTACACTCCAGGCTGGGAAGGTCATTCTTGGGTTCTTCTTATAGTTCTTAAATCCTGGGGATTTAATTCCCCTTTTCTGAAATCTTGAACTATTCTTTTGTTTCCATCCTTCGAGAGGTTCTACTCGATTCCCAAACTGTTCACGACAATAGGTTGCCTTTCAAATAGTATCTTCTAGAGTCTTTGGCTCATCAAATTCAATTTTATTATGATAGTCCTTAGGTATTCCACTGATGAAGCATTGCACCTTTGCCTTTTTCACCTTGATATAAGGTACATACCTCAACAAATCGAGGAATTTGTTGACATATTCTTTTATAGTGAGTTGTCCCAGTTTGAGTTCATAAAACTCTTTAGTCTTTTTGTCGAAATATTTTTGCAACAGATACTTCTTACAGAAGTATTTCTAAAACCATTCCCAAGACAATTCCTCTTCGCAGACCCCTTTCATATTCTTAAGGTCTTCCTGCCAAATGGAAGCCTTTCCGTTCAAATTGAAGGTGGCCACTTGGGCCTTCATATTTTCTGAAAAGTCATGAACTTTGAAATACTTCTTTAGTCCAAGTAGCCAGGCCTCTACTTCCTCTCCCTTATTTATTTCACTATCGAAGGAGGGTGGTTTGGCCTTTCTGAATTCTTCGAATTTTAGACCTTTGGAAGACTTTTGCTTCTTCTGTTTTCTTCGGGGATAGGAATTGGTTCTACTGCTAGAAGATCCTTCTAAATCTCCATCTTCCTTCTCAGAGGAATCACTCAGCATTGGTCCTTTACCTCTGCGGTGGACCTTTTTCTAGGTGCTCCTCTCAGTGTGGCCACTGATATGACCATGTTTCTGAGTTTCAAGTTCATGTTGCATTTGTCTTTGTAGATCGAGTAAACTCTGCAGTAAAACTGCGTTAATTTTTGTTTTCTTTTCTTGTTCTTTCATCATCCTTTCATTGTCAGCCTTACAACTTTGTAATTCTACCATGAGGCTCCTCACAGTTTTAGCTAGATCTGGAGGGGTCCCTATTTCCCTCCTTTTGTCAGACTCTTCGTCTCTATTGTGGGAGCCTTCTCCCACTTCTTGTTGAGTCACCATACTATGCGTTGATAATTTCTCACAGTTGATCTTCCATTGGTGTGCAAAAGGAAAAACGATGGTTGTTAGTCAATATTCATATTTATTTATAACCAATACATAATTCCTATTTCTACATGTACACACACACAATAGGGGTTTCTCATTCTTAACTTCGTATTTTGATTAAGAAGGTTAAGATAGGGGGTTATTATTTTTAAGAGTGTTCTGAACAAAGCTTCTGTGCAACTCGTTCACGAGCCCAAGTAGGTCAAGTGTTGTAACCATGCTCTGATACCAATTTGTAACACACCCACTACAACATAATCAAATTTTCGCTTTTCCTCAAGGGACAAAATCCATGAAGTCCTATGGAGGCCTAGCTCAGGCTAGTTCTTCCTTGTTCACCTCCCTGTGATCGTGGGTTAGGAACACAGGCCAAACAAACTAGACGCCTTTTCGTGTTTCATGACTCAGTGATACAAGTGAGTCCAATATTAAAGGTAGAATGGCGAGGGGGCTCCAGAATGAAACCTTGGTCGTAGATCTAGGAGCACAAATTCTGGCTGTCCAGATCTACCCACCACTTAACGGCAAAGCACTAGCTCCCTTTCTTTAGTCCCTATCTCGATAAGACCACATACGCATCTAAATGCAAGTGCCTTTCACAACTTGCGACCTCGAGAGTTGGGAGTCGAAGACCCTCAAATTTTGTTCACCAATCGCTGATACTTGAGATTCTGATATGGTATGGCCCCTCCTTATTAGCGCTCTCCACGCGTAACCGTAGGATAGGACTTAAATACCAACGCCTCTTGCAACTCGCACCTTCATGAGTTTGTGGGTTGAACTCTCGTGCCCTCCTGTTGTGATCTCCCGAGACGCGACAAGTCAATGCCGGGTTGAATCCTTCCTTGACACTTTTTGCTACTCACAACCTCATAGGTTGAAGTGTCGAGCCTTCACGTTCTTATCCCGTGAATCCCCGAGATGCGAGGAATCAATGGAGCGTTGACTCCCTTCTCTAGGTGACGTGTATCCACCTGTCAACCGTGCGGGCCCCACCTTGGGGTTCTTCCACGTCTCCATACCCGTGCCTCATCTCTCGGCACTTCATGACTTCTACAGTCGATATGAGGTCCACTCAAGCTCTGATCCTCTGAATGCATGATAGGTGCAGTGAGGCTCTGATCCAACGGTCATCTGCATCCTGGATCCTACGGCTGTCACCATCCCTCACAATTTTGTGACTTCACGACTCCAAGGGTTTGGTCTTCCACCTCCCAACTCATGAACCCCTGATATGTGACGTATCAATATGTCAGATCCCATGACTGTCCTTCCTCTTTGACCAATAGCCCTAATTACATCGCGATCTCATGACTCAAGACTTCATGACTCTAAGAGCCTGGTATTCCACCTCCAAACTCATGAATCCCTGATACGCAAAATGGTCATATCTAATGGCTATCCTTCCTCTTTGATCAATGGCCCAGATCACATTGTGATCTCATGACTCGGGACTTCATGACTCCAAGAGCCTTGTCTTCCACCTCCAAACTCATGAATCCCCAATACGCAAAATGGTCGGATCTCTACCACATGTCCTCCAACATGGACGGTCCCGATGTCTTTGGGACTTTCGCGATGTAGTCGAGTTCACTCTCCCGCCTAAGTAAAGGTTAATATCAATGGCTTATAGAGCTCTGATGGGTCCCTGGGATCTATGGTCCAACATCCCATCACTATTTACGAAGGCTGAAAGGGAGAGGTGTTAATGCCTACGCTCCTTCTCTAGATCCATCGATGTTGACAGGCTTGGGGTATTCCCAAAAGGATTTCGACTATTCATTTACCAAGTGATAGGGTATTTTCTTTCTATCCCTTCTGAGCTTGAATCACGAAGTTCAAACTCTGGGAGCTTCAGTCTCCCATGACCCCGAGACCATAGAAAGCTACTCTTTCTTGCGTAAGGGTTCCAGACCCAGATTGCATGAACCCTCATATGGTTCTCGGGCAATTATCCCTGAGCTTAATCATGTCTTAGGTAAGGTTTAGTACGGTTACAAGTTTTATGGGGTAATTCTTGGAAAAGAGTACTCTCAAGGGGCCTTCCTCGAATATTACGAGAAACTAAGCAAATAAGACAATTCTCGGTGGATCGAACTCATGTCCCAGAATTAATCATTTGTACAAAAAACAACTATGGTATGTAAGCAATACATAGGCATCCATGCTATCAAACCAAACATTAGGGTAACACTTCTATTTAGAACTATTTACAAGAACACAAAACTGAACATGCAATTTTGGCATTAACTTCAAATAACACTTATCAGAAATAACACTAGAGGTGATGCAACTACTGAGAGGGGTGCTTGTTTCCACCAAACCATAGGCTCAGTGACTCCCAACGGATTTGCCACTAGCCACCCTCGAGCTGAGACCAAGATGTTGTGAGACTGTGTCTTAGTTTTCCAGTGACCGAGAATGAGGGTTACTCTCCCCCTTCTCTGCTATCACTCACTCTAGATATCTCCAGATTTCTTCCTCTTTTCCTCATGTCTTCACCCTTCGCGCTTCTTCCTCATGCATTTCCCCCTTGCGAGGTTGTGTTTGGCATGATTTCCCTTGTGGTGGTCAGGCCCGAGGCTCCTATAGATGGGCGGTTAACTTCCCCCATCCCTCATTAATTCCTAAGGAGCCATCTACCTACCAACTTGCGAGTAATTTATTTTGGGCCAGCGATCCGCTCTTGGTTCTCAGGGCTAGTGAAGTCCAAATATGGTATTGGTTTCGGTGGAAGTTAATGCCACCTTTCCAGGTGCCTTCCACCACCTTTCTTTAGCCATCGTGGTCTCTTTTTCAACATATCCCCTCTCAGTAGTCCTGCAATATATATATTCATAATATTATTCACATTCATTGACCTTTTTCACAAGGTCCATTTACATCACACATTTACATTTTTGAGTTTGCCACAGTTCTTGACCAATATAGTTATTTTTACAAACTGACGGAAATAGGGTGTTACAAAGAACAAGAGAAGGACTTCGCTGAAGATCAAAACAAAAACCCTAATATTAGTACAGAGGATTGGTTAGGGAGGTATATCTTTACTAATATACATGAGATTTACTTTAGGGGAATTCATAAGGAGTTATACGAGTGGTTAGCCATATTAGCAGATACCCATATTGAAATAAGATCTAGACCACTTGTGGTTTGGATGTCCACACTGATCAAGAAGGTCAAGAGATTTGATAATGTCATGTCAAGAGAAGTAGATCACCGGTTTGATAACACTATTGGAGGGTACATTACTGAGTTTTCTATTGACAGAGTTGAGTCATATAGCCAAGCAGAGAGGTATTTCTTTAAGGGACTGAGAGAAAAAATTTCACACTTTTTGATATTGAAGATCAAGATTCTATTGCATGAGAATAACATCTTGAATATACGGTAATCGGTCAGATAGAAAAGTTAATGTTCAAGAACTCAGACAATGACAACTACATAGAGGTTGGACACACGCGCAGTGGTAGAGAATTCAAAGAGGTCCCTCTGGTGAACCTGTTTGAGTAGAGTCATGATCCACTGGCATGGGATGAAGGGTTCTATAGTGGTCAAGAAGAAGAGTTATTGAACGAGGAACATTCAGAGTCCGCTAGATCATAGGAATAAAATACTAAAGAACCTCACCGAGAAGAATCAGAGACTTCAAGAACTGCGCCTACCATTGAAGTAAGTACTATTACTCCTCCTATTGTTTTATCAACATTAATCAACTAGAGTAACCTAAGTTATTGGAGCGCTTAGAGCATTGGTACAAGAAACCTAGTGCATACTCAGTCATGAAATCTAGGAATATCTATGGAAGATGAGATGATTTTACCCACCTTTAGGGGATATGGATATGAAAATTCTGATCAACAATGGTTCTTATGCGAATATGTATGGAGTATTAAGAATGTCACTGACAAAGTTGTTAAGAAATCTCAATTTAGTACTACCCTGAGAGACCGCACACTGAGCTGGTACATGAAATTTGTCCAAGGAGTTGCACAACCTAAACCATTGAATTCCATTAAGAATGCATTGATTGTCGAATTCAAGAAACCCAAGTCGGAGTCGCAGTGCATTACAGAGATGAAAGAAATCAAGAAAAGAGTAGCTGAACCTATTTGGGAGTTTGATCAAAGGTTTAAGACCTTGAAATTCCATTTGAGTTTTCATATTCTAGATGAAGAGAATAAAGAATGGGTCATTGCTTAACTCTTGCCACACATCAGAGTGCCTCTGATGCAACATAATATCTCTCCCCAGGCTGACGCACTGGAGATTTCCATGAAACTAGAATCAACCCCTACTAGAGAAGCCAGCTCAGGTATGAGCCAAATTTTGATTCAGTTAACTAGCTTATCACTGCAGGTCGAAGATATGAAGAAATACAAGGGAAAGGATAAAATAGAAGACATCTAGTGTATCAGATGCAAATCAGAGGGCCATGGCAAGGAGAATTGTCCCCTATTTAATGAGTACTTGGCCTCTGGAGCTTCGATCCCTTTGAAGCAGGTTACCCTACCCTGGTGCGATGTATACAGAAATAGGCATCGCCCTGGTGAATGTTACTACATGCAAAAATATGTCCATGCCCCTACAAATATTTACTGCACATTCTATAAATCTGTGGGACACGATGAGAAGGAATGTAGGGATTATGACCTATTGCATGAAAGGTCAAGAGATACTTATAGGATTCAAGGAGAGATGTATTAGGAGGGAAATGATATGCAGTTTAGCTCCCTAGAAATAAGAAACTTCAATCCTCATGGTGAATTCAGAGGAAGAGGATGAGGAGGAGGCATGGGTCAAGGTTGAGATCAGATCATTTTTTATAACTGTGCACAGCCAGGTCACTTGGCAAGGGACTGTCAGAACCATTGTACCACTTGCAGCTACTGTAATTCATTTAAACATGTGATTGAAGATTGCCTAACATTGTTGGCTAAACTTTAGGAAAGACGGGGTGGAAACCAACAAGTCTAATTAGAATCAGCTGAACCTTGTGGAGAGGATCCCATATTAATTGTTATCACTAGATGAGGCGTTGTTATAGGAGAATATAGAGTGGTCGAAGGAAGGAATAAAAAAGAATAAAGGTTCAGAAGAGCTGCAGAGAAGACATAGTTGTTCCATCCAAGGAAGGCGAAGCAGACATTTGAGGAGGCTAGAAGAGAATTTGGAGGAGAACAAGCTTCTTCATTGAAGGCACAACCAGAAGTGAAATAATGTGGAATGCCTCTGGCATTTGATCAGTCTTCCTCGCCCGAAGAAAGAAAAGAGGTAAGCAAGCTTGTAGGTTTATTTCATACCTTTATTGACTTAATTAAAGATGAACAATCCATACAATAACTACAACACCTCATAAGACAGTATGAGATAGGAAGAGTGGACCCTATGTTGAGTAGGGTTTTAAACAAAGTATCAAGGAAGAGAAGGACAAATAAGGAACTACACCTTAATGCTCAGATTGGAGACTGTGACATAGATTATGTGGTCCTTGACTTAGGGTCAGAAACCAATGTGATGATGAAGCATATGTGGGCACTAATGGGAAAACCGAAGCTGATTTACTCTCCTATTAGGATCAAAATGCCTAATCAGTAGGCGGTGATCCTTTTTGGAAGACTAGAGCATGTCCCTGTGGACATCGACGGGGTAAGGTCGTTTGTAGACTTTGAAGTCATTGAAATTATGGATGACAGCTACCCTTATGCTATATTGTTGGGTGTTGATTGGGCCTTCAATAATTCGACTGTTGTTGATCTAAAGAAGAGGAGAATGACATTCGAGGGTAATGGCCTTAGGTTCATTGCACTTCTGGACCCTGAAAAGGTCACAGATACACAGAGCCCATCAGAGAAGAAGACCGTGCATATGAGCTATAAAATATTTACAAATTGACGGCAAGACAATAGGACTACATTAATCCTACAACAGACAGAAATTTGAGTTAGCGAAGTGAAAGTGCATGCTCATCAGATTTAGAAGAAGCAATGGAGAACTGGCAAAACAATATGTATGAAGTTTCTGCACAGAGGTGTGCCAGATTGATTAGGGAAGTTCATTGGATTGGCACATACGTAAGTAATATGCCTACATTTGATGTTTTGAATCATATAGAAACATTTTTACTAGAATTTGAAGAAGTTGTACCAGTACAACAAAGGTTTTTGGCACTGGATGAAGCCTTGAAAGAAACTCCAACAAGATGGTGGGGAACACATAAGAATAACAACGTGGAGTGGGTGCAATTTCACACTTTGTTGACAACATTCTTTTTAGACCACATCGAAGGGTGCGAAGTTTGGTATACATGTCAGAGTTTTCCAAAGAACCATGTGCAAAGTTTTGGGGAAGCCTGGAGCAACATTCCTCAAGAACAGTGGGTGCACAAGTCCATTAACACTTTGGATACAACACCTATCAATTGGTATCTACAAGAAGAACTACGCCTCATCATTTCAAATTGGTATGGTATGACTCATAAATACATATCTACATTTTCATTTGAAATTCAGTACCCTACAATAGATCAAGATTTACAAGTTATGGAGGCAAAAAGACCATTGATCCTCACGGAATCACATGAAGGCATCACAAGAGGAAATTATGCAAGGAAAGGAGCAACGCAGAAGGTTCTTAGAGTTGGCCTTTGGTGGTATACTTTACATAAAGATGCTAAGGAATATTATAGAGCCTCTGATGTATGCCAAAGAGTTGGGAAACCTTCCAGAAGAGATGACATTCCTTTAGCACCTGAGCTAACCATGCAGACATTTGAGAATGGGTCATTGATTTTGTGGGACCTATCAATCCACCAGGAACGCACATAGGAGTTCGATACATCGTCACTGTGATAGAATATTTGACCAGATGGGAAGAAGTGAGAGCAGTTAAGGACTGTAGTGCAACTACATCTACACGGTTCATATTTGATGATATCATAACCCTATTTGGATGCCTGAAAATCCTTATGAGCGATCAAGGTACACATTTTATTAATAAGACTATTGAAGCCTTGAATCAGGAATTCAAAGTTCACCATCAGAAGAGTACGCCATACCACCCACAAGAGAATGGTAAAGTCAAATATTTAAATAATATATTGGAGACAACACTGCCAAAAATTTGCAGTATAAACAAGGACAATTGGGATTTGAGAGTACCAACAGTGTTATGGGCTTATAGAACAACTTGCAAGAAGTTGACAATGCAGACCCCATTTAAGTTGGTTTATGGTCTAGAAGCAGTGGTCCCTATGGAATATTTGGTTCCTAGTCTCAGAATTGTAGCATTTATAGATATGGATGACACTGGCGTTGTTCAAAACAGGATCATACAATTGGTAGAACTAGAGGAGGGAAAATTTATTACAGGATTTCATCAACGGGTACAAAAGGAATGAGAGAAGGCCTACCATGACAGGCATATTAAGAGAAAGGAACTCAAGCAAGGAGATTTGGTAATCGTATATGACAACAAGTTCATGAAGCATCTAGGGAAGTTCAGGACACATAGGATTGGACCATTTGAGGTCGCCTATGTAACAGAATGAGGAGATGCGTAGTTGAATACTTTGAATGGATAATGGAAGGAAGGTTTAGTGAATGGGAGCCAGTTGAAATTGTACTATGACAACCAACTGCCTCGCAGCTCTCTGTGAAAGCAGAGGAAGAAAGGTCTAGGTACCAGGTGTAGTTGAAATTGGGTACTAGACACAGGAAAGACAATATGCACACAATGGGGAGGGACAGACCAAAAAGAACAGGCTACTCTGCATAGTCTGAAGTCGAAGTGAAATAGAAGGCTCATACTTGTAGTGCCTTGGGATGAGTCACATGTGAGTTTTGGGGAGCTGTTGGGCCTTAATTATGGAAGAAAGTGAAGATTAAGGAAGAAAGGCGAAGTAAAAACTACGCGGAAGGCACATTGACTAAGAATGGGTCAAAGAGGTCAAAGAAGAAGAAAAGAAGGAGTGAAGTAAGGAAAAAAAAGTCTTTGAATGAGAAGATCGAGGAAGACATATCAACAAGGAAGATGGATCGTGGACAACTCAGCAAGGGGAAAAAACCACCAATAGATTCTTTGGAGAACCTCGAGGAAAAGAATGAAAGACAGGTTGACGAAGCTTGGAAAACGTAGGTCAACTTGACCTAGGGTTTTAGACACCTAGGGTTTTGGTATCTAGGGTTTTGACACCTAGAAGATTTTCATGTAATGTATAAATAAAGGTCTAGAAGACCTGGGAGGGTTCGTTCAAAGTGGGTTTAACATTGTTGGTTGTTGTTAGTTGTTGATTGTTGTGTTGAGAGAAATATTGAGTCTGTATTGTAAGATCTTCAGCTGGGTGCGAAGGTCAACTCTACAGTTGGGTGCGTAGGGAGGGGAAATAGAGAATAGAGAAAGAGAGAGAGATATCTACAAGCCAAGTGCATAGATAGAACTGTATGTTTTTACATAATATATCTAGAAACATAGTTCTGTGGATGTAGCTCTAGGGAGAGGGTGAACCACGTATATCTTGTTGTCCTCTGTGGTTGATGTTGTGTTTCTTGCTTTATGTTAGTTTGTTATTGCATTATTGCATTAGATATGAGATATAAATTGCAAGGTAATATTAAGAGTGGTAGAGAATAAATATATTTCCGTGTGTTATTATTTTGGGTCCACTTTTCATTTCCTCTGGTTGTAGACACCTTTGTCCTACAACCCCCTATTGCTAGTTCGGGTGAGACTGCATCTGCTTTGCAGGTGTTGTTGAAAGGGCCAGTAGTTAGGGCTTGTTGGTGGGTTGTTAGAGATGAACCTTGGGTATTCCCCTGTGCCAACATAGGGCCATTGATCTATTGTCCTTCAGAAGTTCACTAGTTCGACACTCTGAGGGATTGGAGGTGTTCTACGGTGAAAAGATCTTAAGTCTAAAGCGTGGAGTAGATCTCAACAATTTATTTAGGATAAAATGTAGTAGGTGATTAGACCCTAAAATAATTCGACATTATGAGGATATCAAGAGTTGAAGTGTGAAGACGTCTAGACTCCTGAAGTCCAAACATGATTTGGACCATCCATATGCCAGGACATGGGAGTCGTTGATTTCGGTCCTTCGTGAGTTTTTCAATTCGGCGCTTCAGAGGATAGAGATGGTGGGAAGTCCATAACTCCCAAAGACTAAATTTATGAAGCATATCTCCACCATTGGTCATTGGAGAATGAAGAGTTGTTGATTTGGGGACCTTTGAACGTTCATCAGTTCGCGGGTATGAGGTGTTGGAGTGGGAAGAATTGTCAAAGACCAAATTTTTGAAGGCTATGTGGGCCGTAAATTTCAACATTTTATAGGGACCATTGATCCTCACCTTATTTCAACCATCCATTATTTTCCTGGTTCAGAGGAGTGGAAGTATTGAGGTGTTGAAGCTTCCAGAGACTGGAGCTCTAGAGTCCCAAATTAGCACTTGTTGGTCAACGTCGGGTCACAACTCGTGGTCATATGAGAAAATAGCCAAAGTGAGAATGGGGATAGAGCCCGAGTAATTGGTTTTAAATAAGGGACTTAAGAAAATACCCCGCAGTTTTATTATTGGACCTGCGCATGGAAAATAAAGGAACTATGTATAAGTTTTTTGGGGCTCAGCAAGAGCCCGAGAGCTGATCCAGCTCCTGAATTCAAACAATCCTAGACCGAGAGGTCACGTGGACCTCGAGAGAGGGTGGAGTCTTCATCAAGTGGTATTAGATCCATAAAATGGTTCTATTTTGATACCATCAAGTGGTATCAGAGCCATAATTTATCTCAGTCAAAAAAGGAAAATGGCTACTAAAGGCTAGAAGCGAGTTTGAAGAGAAGTTTATCAGCAGGTGAGTAAAGAGCATATGGATAAAGAGCTCAAGGAGATCGGAGAGGAGCTCGATAGGTTGATGTTGAAGATGCAACATGAATCCTAGAGAAGATGGAGGTATGAATGGCCCTTGAAGAAAAAGGTAAAATGGCCTGTCCAGCAGTTGATTTCCAGAAGGAAGAAAAATGTGTTGAGAAGGTGGTTGAGGAAGGATAAATATCTCAATGACATAGAGGATATGGTTTGCGTTTGTGAGAAAAATATTGTAAGGAACCTCAGTGATGAGGAAGAGATATTAGTTGATGATCTCATAGACTGGAAGGAGGGAAAATATGGACAATCATATTTCCAGTTGGGTAATAAGAAGAGATTAGTTGTGGATCTTGCATACTACCAGGAGGGTAGGAAAAAAATTTCATGTTTCTAGGTGAGTAAGGAAGAGGAGATGAGACTGTGTGAAAGTCTCAAGAACTCATAGAAGATCTTGTATCAATAAGGAGTGTTGGCGGAGGAGGATTAGAAATGAATTCTGATCATTGGGGGAGTCATAATATTCCTACCAAGAAGCCTAGTGGATGTCAATGCACATATTATAGGTGCAAAAGAAGGACAACAAACAAAAAATGTCATGGAGGAGAAAAAGGCACAAACGTTGACATCTTCCTGAGAGATGAAAGAATAGGAGAACGCATGCCAGATGCTCACTCAATGGGAGAAGGAGTTAAAGTTGTTGGAGGATTGGTTAGGCCATATAGACATATAGGAAGACTTCCATAGGGGGAAATTCATGCAGAGTGGAGAAGAATTCTAGCCCGAGGAGAAGCTAGATGAAGCTAAATTTGTACCAACACAAGGAGAGACAAATGAACTGACAGAAGGATAACTTTCAGAGGAGACCGCTGAGCAAAAACTTAGTAATACTATTGTAGAATTTGAGCCTATGGTAGAGTGGAAATTCAAGGCCACTGGAGATGAAAACAACGTGGGAGATTAGAATGATCTTCCCTTTGATTTGTATGAGGAAAAGGAGAAGATGTAGCAGTGGAGCAAACTGCATGAGAAGAGACATCCAATGGACCAATTGGACAAGGAATTTGAACAAATTTAGATGTTGATGCTGAGATCAGTGCAGGAGATCGACAACAACAGGAGAAGGGTGATCATAGGAGAACCTGTAGTAGCAGGACAAGAACATCATAAAGGAAGAGGAGCATATGGACAATTCCAATTTTAGATGTGGGATCGTGGAGGATCTAAACAACAACAGTAGAGGATCCATGAGTATGAGCACATGATTTTTTCCAACGTGGGAGTATGATGCAGGAGAATTTCTCCACCTGAGAAACATGCCAGTAATTTAGTGCATCAATGCACTTGGAGGGAACAAATTCTGAGGGAAGAGAGGTGCCAACCCTCTCATTTTGAACCAAAATTAAATTTTTTTAATGCAATTGAATGAAATTAAAGTCTGTAAGGCTCGAAGAAATCCGATCTACTATATTTGTACAGGTTGCATGTGAAGTCACCTTTAATGACTGACAAATAGGAGGATTTAGGTCCGATTCGAACTAGTTGTCAATTAAATGTAATTAATTGTAAATTAATGACAGTAGGTAGATGGAGGGAAGGCTTGAGGAGCCCTTCTTTTGTAAAATATATTTGTAACAAATTTCATTTTTGAATGATTCAGTTAGCTGGGAGAGAGAGAGTTAGTACAGAAGAGAGGAGAGGAGAAAGGAAAAAGACTATGTTGCAGTATGATCTTTGTAACCATTTTAAAGACATTTAGATGTTAATGAAAAGAGCATTTTTTCCTGCATAAAAGGTTTCTGTGTATTTATCTGTGTGATGAATTTTTACTTTCTAAATGTGTTTTTACTATGTTTATATATAAATGTTGTATATGTGCAAGTATGTTTCAATTTGCAGGGGTAGGAAAAATTCTCCATTTGTAGTTTCTGAGGGGTTTTGGGCTCTCACGGTTGTGCAAGAAGTGCACCTTACAATTTTTAGACAACTCTAAAAGGCCAGCACAAGGAGTGCATGAGAATTTTGTCTAGAGTTCTCTGAGGAGTGTGTCAGGTGGGAAAACCAAACCCATTTTAAAGGTTTGAAGGGAAATTTGTCCCAGGAAGACATATTAGAGTTATTGAACACTTTGAGGAAGGATCTGTAAGGAGTGTATTGAGAAGGAAAAATGAGTGTGCGAGAACTATATTTCGATTTTTTGTGAGAAGGATGCCAAGAGGGCACACCAGAAGGTAAATCTCAAGACGAGCAGTGAAAGTATGCACAAAGAGTGAAATAAGTGTGCAATTGAATTTTCATAGATCATAATTCAGGTGGTGAAGTTGTGCAAGGAGTGCACAAAACCAACACACTGCTAAAGTGTTGGTCATGCTTGAGAGGATGAGAACTGAGTGTGAAGAGGGCATAAGAAATTATTAGAGGAGAAGATGGTCGAGACCCTTAGAAATTGAGTAAGTTGAAATCTGAAGAGGAATAACACAGGTGTGCACAAGGCCTGTGCAAGGAGTTTAAAAGGAAAAAATAGTCTAAGTCCTAGATGATAGGAGGAACACAAGGTACAACATAGATAGTTGGGCTTGCAAAGCAGAAGATAAAAGGTCATATCCTTTGAAACCTTTGAAAAATATTTCATCAGAAGGAAAGCACAGAATGAGGAGGAGGAGGAGCTACAATTGTCGTTGGATCAACTATCAGATCATATCTGGACTGTTAGATCAAAGTCCAGACAGAAGGAGGAGTGAATAGGAGGATAAAATATCTCATTCGTTAGATCTGGGTGCGAGCTACAACAACCGTCAGATCAAGGTAAGTAGCACGGGTTTTAACCCTCAAAATCCTTCATACTCCAGAAGTCTGGAGGTTTTCCATGATTAGGTGTAGAGGAGACTAGGTTAATAAAGTATTAAGAGCCCGAAGTGACTCTAGACCCTTGGATCCAATGAACACATGTTAGTAGATCATCAAATTTGGAAGACTATAAGTCTGGGAGAATAGAGGGAACAAGTTTTTGATCCCTCTAAAGTCTCGAATTCCGGAGTCGATCTGAGTCATTCATCAGAGGAGGACATGTGGTAGGAAGTATGAGATTCTGGAGGTCTGATACTCCAGAGGAAATAGGTCACACAGTATTGAAGAATCCCAGAGGCCCAAAGCTCGAAGTCATGGGGGATAGATCCAAACTGTTTATTATATGGACACATCGAAAAATATCTCACTATTTAGGAGAGAAACATTTCAGTGGAAGTGGAGTCATGACATTAATAGGAGTAAGGGATCCCAAAGCTCGGAAGGCCGCAACAAATTGTAACTATTTCCACTAGTGAAATGTGGTGTTAGATATCGGAGTCTGGAGACTTGGCTCTCTGGAGGAGATAGGTTATATTTCGTCGAGGTTGAAAAACTCTCGAAGTCCAGAGGGCATCATACCCATCTGTTGGGAAGGAGACATGGAGCATAGATCAAGGCTCCACATTACTTCAAAGTTTGTCTATTCAAGGAAAAATGGGTATTGACATCACAGGAATCTCGAAGTCTAGATTCCCAGAAAAGATCGTAGTCGTTGATTGCAGGTAGAGAGAGGGAAGTTGATATTTTGTCCTTAGAAAGATCACCAGTTCGACACTCTAGGGGATTGGAGGTGTTGTGTGGTGAAAATATCTGAAGCCTAGAGAACAGAGTATATCTCAATCGTCTATTGAGGAGGACATGTGGAAGGCGATTGGACTCTCTGGTAATTTGACGTTCGGAGGATATGAAGACTTGAACTATGAAGACACCTAGACTCCCCAAGTTCGAATAAGATCTAGACCATCCATTTTCCAGGGTGTGGGAGCCATTGATTTTGGTCCTTCATGATTTTGTCAATCTGACGCTCTGGAGGATAAAGAGTGTGGGTAGTCCAGAACTCCCAAATCCCGAAGTTCTAAAGCATATCTCTATTGTTGGTCACTGGAGAATGGAGAGTTGTTGATTTGGGGCCCTTCAAATGTCCGTCATTTCATGGGTATGAGGTGTTGGAGTGGGAAGAATTGTCAAATCCTGAATTTCTGAAGGCTATCTGGGTCGTAGATTTAATCATTTTAGGGGGACCATTGATAATTGCCTTAGTTTGGACATTTGTGAGTTCGTTGGTTCAAAGGAGTGGAATTATTGAGGTGTTCAAGCTCTCAGAGCCCGGAGATTTAGAGTCACTAATTAGCCTATTGGTCAGCGTCAGGTCACATCTCATGGTATTATGTGAAAATATCTGAAGTGAGAAGGGGCTAGAGCCTGAATAATTGGTTTTAAAGAAGCTTCTTAAGAAAATAACCTACGAGTTTATTATTGGACATGCACATGGAAAATGAAGGACATGTGTATAAGTTTTTTGGGGCTCAACAGGAGCCCCATAGTTGATCCAGATCCTGAATTCAAACGATCCTAGACTAGGAGGTTGCACGTACCCTAGGAAAGAGTGGGGTTTGCATCAAGTTGGTTAATAGTAATAGGGGGAGGAAAATTGATAATGGAATCTACTTTAAGGGGATCCACTCAGATCCAAAACATGGACATGATAAATCCAAGGAGACGACTAGATTCCACAACAAATATGCATTTGTGTGTGTTAAGATGGATGTTGTAATGTCAGAAGTGAATAAAGATTTATCATAGATGATCTATATGATATTTCTGCCTAGGATATATAGTGAGTAGGTCATCTAGATAAGTCTGTATGATATGTTTAATGTCATGCAAAGCATAAGACATGGTCTGTTGGAAACTGGCGCCAACATTTTTCAGACCAAAGGGTAACTTTCGATAAGTGAAAGTGCCCCACGAGAATATAAAGGTGGTTTTATGTTGGTCCTTTAGTATGATTTCAATTTGATTATAGCTAGAAAAGTCATCCATGAATGAGAAGATTTCACATCCAAGACAATCATTGATGATCTGATCAATGAAGGGGCTAGGAAAATTGTCCTTAGGAAAAACCTTGTTAAGGTCCCTATAATCAACACATACTCGGATCGTGCCTTGC
>JZKD02S1679416.1:142450-163051 GCA_000966675.3 Picea glauca
GCGTAACTATTATTCCTGCCATTCTATTGTTTTCTTAATTTATCTTGAGGGACTTTGTAGTGTGTGCTATGTTCTTCTCCCTAGTTTTACCTTATATTTTTGGTTGATTATTTCACAATGTGGAATATCAACAACTCTTCCATTCGTGTAGGCTCCAGGGCCTTCTATTGGTAACTTTGGAGCCACCACCACCACCATTGAGGTGAAGGTTATTTCAAGAAGGTTATTTCGAAGTTACTAGGCCATAGGAAACTGTTCCTGATCCTGTTCCTAGAGAACAGATTCTTGCACTAGAGGATACTAGAATTTCTGAACTCGAAGTTGAAGGCTCTAGGCCCACAAACCCTCTGATGAATGATATTTCAAATCAAATCCTTATTCAGATAGTCCCTCCTGAGGTGACTTCTCTTGATCGTCATCTCGTTAGAATATTGGATATGGAAGTTAGTAACACTACTTCTACTCGGATTCCTCGTACTCCCATCCTGGCTGCGAGTGGAGGGGGCATCCTACCTCCTCCCCCACCTTCACCTACAAGGAATACCTCTAGTCAAACACCTACCACTTCTGGTAGTGGCATAATATCTTCCATGAATTCGACCACTATTCATACTTCTACAACAGAGAATACGTCTGACGCTCCTTTCACATATGGGATGTTGGGTTTTGATACAAGATCGACTTTAACTTACTCTACTTTACATACCGTTGGTTTGGGGGAAGGGAGTTCTAATGATACCTTGCAATAATCCATCAGGGGAACTTCTACTCCATACAATGCAGTTCCTTATGGTGGGGGTCATATCCCTCCTCCGTCCCTTTCGCTCGGAGGTGATTTTCAAAAACCATCTGAGCCTAGTTCCATTTCCAATTTTTTTAGTGGAGGGATTCAAGGGCATCAGTCCTTTATGAATCCATTTGGGTCTATGCCTTTCTATTTATTTGGTTCTTTTGGAAACAACTCTTTCTCTTCATCTACATTTTCTTTAGGGGGAAACTCCTTTCTCAATCAACCTAACCCCATGCAAGCTTTTGTTCCTTCATAGGGAGTGATGACATGAGCCTTCTCCTCTCAAGGTCTTGGAAATCCATGGCAAGGTTCTATACCTCTATAAGGGATGTCGATCAGGGGGAACTTATTCAACATTTAGTAGAACCCTGATAAAGGTTTAGTTCCTATCCCAGGAGGATTGGTTGGGGGAAACCCCAACCAAAGTTTTTGGAATAACACACAGGGAGGAATCGTTAACCAAGGTATGTCATCAAATTATTTGAATCCATCAATGATGCAGACTAGTGTACAATCCCCTTATAATGGCCAAGGAAAACTTATTTCTTACCATAACCCTGATCAACACACAAACTTTTCCTAGAAACCTAGTGCTAGCCAAAATCTAGGTTCATATTTTCCTTTAAACATGCCACAACCCAGGTTACCCTTTTTGTCCACTCTTGATTTTCCAAACTTGTCAAGGTTGTTAAATAATCCTATTTGTCATGATCCAGATTGACCTCCTATGCCAACTAAGTTTCCCTCAGACATACCAAAATTTGAAGGCAAGCTTGGTGAAGATCCAAATGATCATGTTACAATGTTTCACTTGTGGTTCTCCTCCAACTTGTTGAATGATGACTCTATCAAGTTCTGATTGCTTCAACGTACTCACATAGGGGGTGTTTTGAAGTGGTATATTGATATTGATGGCTCAATGTATGATTACTTTAATGATCTGGAAATGGTTTTCTTAAACCATTTTTAGCTACCAGTGAGATACGATGTCGACACACAGGTTTTGTCCAATTTCGAGTAGATGAAGGCCATCCATATATCCAATCATATGTAATAATGGCATCTCTAGAAGAGTTTGATAAAATTAAAGGTCCCTCTTTCATTTTTTCTCGAGTGTTTCCTTGTGTCTTTGGTTCCTTCTGTCTTCAAAGACCTCATGACCTCCAGAGTGTTTTCTGAGGAAGAGGCTATTATGAGGGATCAACAACTGGAATTGATTTATTCTCAATCCAGTATGTTGTATAATATTCTTCTTGATGCACTGCGGTCAACCTTTGACTTGACCAAAAAAAATTCTAGGGCTCATGCCAATGGTATAGTAGGATAATAGAAAACAAGCCCACATATCAATTGTCCAACCAGATGCAAAAATTGTTGCTACAACATACTGTGGCCAGCCAAACTTCTAGTATGACTGTCCCGGTCACCCACACGTCATAAGTACACAATGTGTAGATTACGAACCCCAAGGAGAACCAACAGTCTGAGGGAAAAGAAAGGGTAAAGGAAAGAAGGGTAAGGGGGATAAAAAGGATGCAAACAATGTCGGCGAGGGAAAAAATGAGAAGAAAAAGGTTAATTTTCCATGTAATATTTATGTGGAAGATCACTCGAATAATAAATTCCATCATATTGAGGAAGCCTAGAATATTTTGGCACAACATCAACCAAATTTTTTAACGAACCCTTTCCCTCAAGGGAAAAATATGGCACAAGCTTCCTAATCCACAACTGTGACTGGGGGAAATCAAGGTGCCCCCATGCTTAATGCTAATACTGGATCTGTAAATGTATACATGATGATATCAAATGCTCATGTTTAGACCAGGGCTCATGATTACAGAATTCTTGAATTTGTTGATAAGGGCAAATAAACTTCCAACCCATTGCCTCCTCTTCATATTGAGAATACCATGGGAAAAAAAACTACTCACATCCCTAAAGGTGTGTTTAAGAAATCTTCTCATAATCCAAATGCAAGGGCTACCTAGAACTATTATGTAGTTGAAGATATTGCACAAACCCCTTGTGCGATGTCTGCTCTAGAAGTTCTCCAAATTTTCCCTCATAGAGAAAATCATTGCTATCTTCTTTGGGTGTTGCTAAGCCAACTAATTCAAGAGCTATCATTTTTTACCCTTATGATCACAAACCTCATTTTCCTTACCATCTCTCCTTCCATATAGTAGTGGTTTAAACCATGAAATCGTTGACACAAAATATTTTCCACATGGTGGTAGATGAGGGTGTGTCAACTTGCATGATGTCTTTGGCATGTTTGAAGGCTATTGGTCAACCCGAGTTGTCTCTATCGCCTATGTTTTTAATTGCATTTTAATTCCATTCGTTTTGTCCAAATGGCATAATCCCCTCCTTTCCCATGCAGTTGGAGGGAAAAACTATGTGTGTTGAGGTCAAATTAGTAGATGCACCTCTCGAATACAACCTTTTTTGGGGATGTAGTTGGAATTACACAATGAAAATAGTTGTATCCTCCATTTTTTCATGTACTATGTTTTCCTCAGGAAGAAAGGATATTAACCATTGATCAATTATCCTTCTCTCATCCTGACCCTTCATCAGGTGCATCCATGGTCTCAATGATGGATAACCCATATCAAGGTACTATCAACTTAGGTGTTGGACTATTTCCATCTTTCATGGGTACTTTTGATTTTCCACCACCTTCGACTGATGTCAAGTTTATTTTGGTTGTCCCTGATCAACCTAAGGCTGTGATCTTCCAAGTACCTTCTTTTTTAACAACTTGTTTTAATGATCCATGGAATTTACCTTCCCCATCGGATTCGATGGAAGGGGTAGGGAAACTTGGCATGGATATGCCCCTATCCACAATTGAGGTTGTGTATAGTATTGTTCAACAAACCTTGAACAACTCTGATACAAATCTCCTTAAAGAGCTAGATATTTTTCTAGAGCCTATTTGGGCTCAAGAGTCTCTTACTTCTCATGATACTTTGGACTTGGTATTTCCCTCCAACGAGGTGATTTTAGAGGCAATGATGGGTCCATACAAACTTTGGAATGATCTTGATAATAGATCATACTTTTTACCCAAGCATAGGAGAGTGGAAGCAACAGATTTTATCACGACCATGAATGGATATGTCACTCATCATATTAACCCTTTGGAAATGCACAAAGTATATGCTGAGGGGAACATGGGGAGAATATGTGAGACAATTCCAATTGACATGTCCAAAACCCTTGGAATTGTTGAAAACATATTCATCGGAGCGAATTGTTCCCCCGAGGATATTCAGGTGTACACTGAGTTATTTAAATAATTTTGCGATGTTTTTTCCTGGTATTATGAGGAAATGATAGGAATTGACCCTCGTGTAATCAAACATGAGATTAGTACTTATCCTAATGCTAAGCCTATTCAGAAGAAGCTTCAACCTTTCAACCCTCACAAAGAAGTGACTATTAAAGTTGAGGTAGAAAAATTGATTAAGGTTGGTTTCATCTACCCAGTTCAATTGACAAAATGGGTGTCAAACCTTGTTCCTGTCAATAAAAATCAGGGTACGATTCGTGTGTGCATGGATTTTTGCGATCTGAACAAGGCATGCCCGAAAGATAACTTTCCTACCCCATTCATTAATCAGATTATATATGAATGTGCATGCTATGACTTTTTTTCTTTTATAGATGGTTTCTCATGGTACAATCAGATTCAGATCAAGCCCAATGATCAACATAAGAGTGTTTTTATATGTCCTTGGGGAACTTTTGCATACAAGAAAATGCATTTTGGCCTAAAAAATGTTGGATGTACTTTCCAGTGGGCCATGTCGTTCTCCTTCCATGACCTCAAACATATAGTCGAGGCATATCTTGATGATCTCGCATCACCTTCTTGCAATATACCTTATCATCCCTCTCACCTTCTATTATCAGACAAATCGGTATGTGCGGACACTAACAAATCTCCCTAGATCCACCTCGATCTAGAAAAAAACAAGACAAGACAAGACTCTTTCCCTAAGTTTTGACCATTGAATTAGCTAGTAGGGACGAACAAGTAACATACCTTTGTATCACTTCCTAGGGTCTCTGTTGCTCTCACTTCGCTTCGGTTCTCTCGTGAGGTCAAGACCAAGACAACAAAAACCAACCAAAGTGAAGATAGCAAAATATATTCAACTGTCAACTTATGTATATGATCAAGGAATTCCACAATAAAGTGAGAATAGCTTTATGGGAAAAGGACATGCCACTGTATCATATTAATTGAAAGTAGAAGATTACAACTTGATCACCTTGATGTCACAAGCTCCCTTTCAGTGGCTCTTGGCTCCAACACACACACTTGCTCAATCCTTGTATGAAGAAGATCAAATCCTCTTGATAGACTTGCTAGAGTCTCCAAGCTCCTGTTCAAACTAGGTCTTCACACAATTCTTTCACCAATTCTCCAATGAATATTGCTTAACCTTTTCCATGAGAATTCCCTCAATATATAGGAGAGAATGAGATGGTTACTTGGATAAGAATGATCCCACAATATCAGGGAAACCAGTACAAGGATAACCATTTGAATGCCAACCCATTCTTCTAGAAGATTCCCTTCTAGAACCATCGAGAATCCATCTTTTTCCAAGCTTTAGAGCAAGTTCGCACCCTATCTATGTAGCACAGTGTGAGAAGTTAACACCCTAGCTTAAGGAAGCTTGCAAGAATGGGTCATTCTCGCACCCTGGTATATTAGCAACCTGTGAACTCTCTTCAAAAGTATGTTTTCTGGGAAGAGATGAATGTCAATTTTCTCAAGAGAAAGTTCTTATGAGGAGCCTGAGTACACCATCATCAATACACCATCATGATGAATAAAATCATGGGTAACAGAATACCCCCCAAAGTATGAGGCCAGAATCAGTGACAACCGAAAGACTTTGTAAGATGCATGTGTGTGTCGAAAACCAAGAGTGCACCTAATTAGAAACCTGCGAACAACAAAACATCTACAGAATATCATATATATTAATTCTGAGGTAGGCATTCCCATACTCAGATCACAGACGGATGACATTGTAGACATAGGTCATGGCCACCACTCATACACTGTGGATCCATGCTGTCAAATTATAGCATAGCCACCGGGAATACACTATGGATCTATGCGATAAAATTCAAATTAAGACGACATAGCCATGAGACATACAAAGTGGATCTATGTGTCACAAATTATACATATTCCATCGCAACCTGGACAAAGAGATGATATCCAGGGTATTCAATCTCTTTGCCCAAAAGTATGAATCTAACCATGTGATTACATGTGTCGAAGTCGAACATGGTAGAAACCACTTGATTACCAGTCATTGATGAAACCATTAACAAGTGTGAGGGAAATCACCATTGGTGTCAATGACTCCCAAGGTACTCTTGTACAATCCATCGAGTGTTAATGAATGATTTGAAGTTGAACATTCGACGAAATATTTCAATCAAGGGTCAATGATGTAAACCCACTGTCGAAAGCGAGGAAACCTGCCATTGAGGCATGCAAGTTCCAAGGTACCAAAGAATTTCTAAGTCTTGTTTCTGGATAATGAGTTGAAGTCGACGGAACAAAACTCATCATAGGAGGGCCTTGATGTATCCCCCATCAATGACACGAAATGAGTAACATATTTTGAAGGTGAAATAGAGTATGATGTAAGTTGGACTGGACACAGGGAAGGCCGACATAGAGAGAATAGAAAACTACAGATGGTCGACTCAATAAAGGTTTCAGATGAACTTCTCTTGAACATATGAACGACATGACCAATGATTTGGAAGCATTGACTCAAAGATGACAGAGGGAATGACCTTGTAGCAAATCAAATGAGAGACAAATGGATTTCCCAAATCGGCTTCAAATAATGAATAGGGGGTGTCATGTTCAAGAGCGACACTTACTGCCAATCAATATGAATATGATAACATATCCCTTCCCCAAATTTTCCCCCACCATTTCTGGCAAGTACCTCTTTATTTTTACACAAGCTTGAGGAGGATAACATATGCTTGTTGATATAAGCTTATCCTTTGGATAAGTCCTTTGGAGTATGTTTAACGAACCCTAATAAGGAGTGGTTCGGTCCCATTACAGGTCTGTCAATGTTTGTTTAACGAGTCCAGAGATAGAAAACTCGAAGTTTTTTCATGATTATAGAGTTTGGAAAAAACCCAAAAGAGAACTCTCTCAGTTCCTTTTTCGTAAAATAGTCCAATGAGACCGAAAAAAAGATAAAATAACACTCACCAAATGCTTCTTCAAATACTTTATCGAGCGTGAAAATAGCAAGGTCCCTCGGCTATCTTTTCATGTTTAGAGAGTCTGAAAAGAGCTTAAAGAGAACTCCAGGGGGGTTCATTTTTTGTGTAACCTTGTTGAGCCCAAAAAAGTGATAAAAGTATGCTCGATTGCATTCTCATGTATTTTCGAGTGTGATAATGGACAAAGACCAAGCTCGAGGTTTTATACAAAAACTATAAAAAACAATCAAAACATGCGATGAAAAAAGAAAAATTATGTCTGCATCCCTGTATATGAACATCGAAGTCATTATGCCTACAAAAGTTACACTCAAAAGGGAATTAAGGTTTAGGTTTTAATAAATAAATAATTATCAAAAAATCAATAACATGGTAAAAGTTAATATAAAGAAGTAAAACTCTTTTTACCATATCATTTTCACTTTTCCACTATTTGAGCCCAAAAACCCCTCTTTTACCCTCAAAATTTGACGTCAGATTGTGGGAGTTACGAGCATCCATTCGACGAGCCGTCAGCAATAGTGAGGTAGGCTCTTTGTCCTCTACTCTTTCATGGTTTAAATTTCATTTTCATTGGTTAAAACACATTTTTTGAGTTTGTTTTGTGATCCATTCTTGCGCTCAGCCATTCTCGCAGGTGGGATACATGGTACCTGCGAGAATGGGTCATTCTCACAGGTGAGTCCACAGTAGCCTATGAGGTTCTTGAACTGTGCCTAAAGGGCACCTGTGAGAACCACAAAGCATGAATTTTTTTTGAAGTTTTGCCCAATGAAAGAAAACCAAATTGTGAGTAGAGTTACTAATCTTCTTTTTGTGCTTCTTATGCAGGTAATTGGCCATCAAAATGGTTTTGGAATGGCGTGAAAGGGAGCACAAAGAAGATAATACCATTTCCAGAAATCATCCACCCACCATTGCTTCTTTGAGAAACTGTGGTCTTCTGAAGTACTTTCGTATCCCGGGCATGAGGGCCCAAGTCAGGTTATTAGAGTACCTTGTGCATATGTGGGATCCCGAACAACAAGTATTCCATGTAGGGGTCCACACACTGTCCTTAGATATTGAGGACATTTACTTCTTGACTGGACTGTCACGGCATGGGTATCACGTGATACTGACTTGTAGCAGAGGTGGTGGGTTGCCCATGAGTGAGTATTTCCACTTACACTATGTTCCAGAGGCAGAGAGGAAGAAAGGGAAAGTAGCTATTTGGGGAGTGTGGGATTTGACCCTTCGCACTATTTTGTTCACCATTGCACATATGCTCGGGAGATTCACTCCTCACATGGTGCTCCAGAGTTACTTTTAGTATGCCATAGAGTGTACTGAACCTCAGGTTTTTAACTGGGTAGATGCAGTGGTTCGTAGTATGAAAAGGCAGTTGACCAAATGAAGACGAGGCAACCTGAAGCAATTCAGGTATGGATCTTTGTTAGTGTCCTTCTTTCTCGAGAGGGTTCCATTACTGAGGCTGCAGGTTGAGTGAAATTTACCAACTCCCAGGGATCCAAGAATGTTGAGATGGTGTCATCTCATGGCCCAACACATAGCTGGACCAATTATCAAGTATGATGATACCTTCTTTGACTGGTTGCGACCACAGATGTTGATGGTTGACGATTATTCCTATGTCGGGTTGGATTTCTGAGGAGATATGGACTTGGTCCTGCCAGAGGATGCTCAGTGGGGGGAACTTGGTAAGAAGTACACATTTTTTTCTTTTTAAATGTTTTTGTGAATTTTATTATATTCAAATGTTTTTTATATGTTCGTCCAAAGACTAAATACAAAATTCATTTTTTGATGACATAGATGTGGGACCTTACCGACCTCCGAGTACTTCTCCCATTTAGCAGCGAGGAGAGGTAGTGACAATGCCACAATGGAACATCGAGGATTATCAAGGAGTGGAACAAAACCTAAAGGGTTTGACAACAAATATTCCAGACATGCCTCTTGGAGAGGTTCCATGATGTTATCAGTGTCACACAGTAGGAGTGTCAGAGTCCATAGGTCGACTGCTCCGTAGGGTTTCCTGGGCATTTGTGTGTTACCGTGAACATCATCCATGAAATCACTTTGTAGAAGCTATGAGCTTCAGATTTTGACATTTTGGTCTTCGGACAAAACCTTTTGTAAAAAACTCTTTTGATTGTTATATATACATACGGCTTCTACCGGTTTATCTTATGTTGTGAAAATTGATGTGATTGATTTATAAATGATCCAAATGTCTTTCTAATACATAGTTAGATAATACATCAATTAATGTATTTAGACATCTAGGAATATGTTGAGATTCAATATAATCAAAATAACATTCCAAGAGGCGAATTCACAAATACACCCGTAACAAAGTAGGACTTCGAATAGTATAGACATTACTTAACTGTAGTATTACAAGCTGCGAATCGATTCGCACAACCAAATGACAGATTTCGAGCGAGATAGCATCAATCAACAATTCGATAATGATGTTATACTCTCCAATATTGTTGGCCGCACAACCGAGACACACACCTCGTAAGGATACAAGTTCATTTGTAGGGGTGGAAATTTCCCATGCTACAGAAGCAAGGTTCTAAGTACTACGACTAGCACCATCAGTGAAGCCAATATAGGGTAGCGAAGACTCTGACATCTGGAAATCAAACACAACGTCACATAAGGGAAGAGACCAGATAACGACAAAAGAAAGCTACAGTAACACACAAGAAGTATGATACAATAAAAATACAAGTACTCATGCACATAAGATTTTATGCATAGTACTTATTCAATTACAACCCATTCGTGGGTTCACTCAAAGGGATACCATCGTAATCTACTAACTCATAAGCTCCTTTTTACAAAACTCGTCGAACGATATAAGGACCTCGCCACATGGCTTTGAATTTTCCAGCTCCTAGCATATCTCGATCTTGTTCATAGAGGAGAACGAGATCTCCTTTGGATAAAACACGAGGCTTGACATGTTTGTCGTATTGGGCCTTGACACATTTTTTCTGGGATTTTATGACTAGGGTAGCATTGCGTCGAGTTTCGTCTAATCGCATAAGATACAATAGATGTTCTTCCTCAACAGAAGTGTTTGGTAGGAGTTCAACATCTAGTTTTAAAGAGGGTATCTCGCATTCAATCAGGAGAATGGCTTCCAAACAATAGACTAATTGAAAAGGTGTAAACCCAGTAGCGGACTTGACGGATGTTCGGTAAGCCCACAATGCCGAAAACAACATTGTGTGCCAACTTGTTTTGTGAATCTCTATCATTCGTCGGAGCATAGTTATGACAACTTTGTTAATTGCTTCGGCTTGGCCATTGGCTTGTGGGTAATAGGGCATTGATTTTTCAAGGTGAAGACCCAACTTTTCAGTAAGTTCGGACATCATGAAGTTTCTAAAATGGCTACCATGATCAGTGATGATAGCCTGGGGAACACCAAAACAAGCTATGATGTGATTAAAAATGATCAATGTTGCGGTCTTTCCAGTGTTGTCAAATGTCGGCATCGCCTCGGCCTATCTCATAAAGTAATCGACGGCTACAATAATGTACCCATCCCCCCCAGCTGAGTGAGGGTGACAGGTCATGAAATCGATGCCCCATTTCGCAAAGGGACCAACGGAGACCACAGGGTGAAGAGGAGTGGGATGTGACCGTATCTTGTTATTATAGGTCTGGCAAGCATGGCATTTTTAAACGATGGTTATGCAGTCGTTAAATAAAGAAGGCCAAAAATACCCTGCTCGTAAGATCTTCTGGGCAGTAGCATACCCAGACATATGACCACCACAGGCTCCAGAATGACAGTCATTCAGAGATTTCTCGGCTTCGTTGAACGTTAGGAAACGTCGAAAAACAGAGTCAATCCCCCGATGATAAAGAGTATCCCCTAGGATAATATATTGATGAGCTTGATAGAGAATGTGACGTCGGTCAGTACTAGACAAAGTTGGCCATAAAGTCTGGGTTTGGAGATATATAATGATATCACCATACCAAAGATCATCAGTGATGATGAGGAAAAGGGATTCATCGGGCAATGAATCAGCTGCTACATTTTCCATTTCAGAATGGGGAAAATTGCATATCAACTCAGTAAACACTAAGGACTTCTTAGACTTGGCACGTTCGAATTCCAAGTCAAAATCCCAGAGTATCACAATCCATTTGGAGTATTTTCCCCCTAGCAATTGACCGATGAGAATGGGTTGCATAGGGTTGCAGTTAGAAATCACTGTAGTCTTGTGCGAGAGGATATAGTGTTGGAAGCATTGGATGGCTTGGACGACAGCCAAGGCTAGTTTTTCGACATGTAAATACTTGATTTCGGTAGGCATTAGACTTCGACTCAAGTAGTAAATCACATGTTCGTCGTTAGCATCATCCTCTTAGACAAGAACCATACCAATGGTGTAATCTGAGGTAGCAAGGTAGAGGAAATAATTATGATTGTAATCAGGGGGAAAGAGAAGCGGAGCATGCGTTAGGGATAATTTCAAAGCTTTGAAAGCATTGTTGGCGATGGTATCCCAGACGAACTCTGAACCCTTTTTAAGGAGCCGCGTAAATCCATGAGTGATCTCGGCATAATTTGGGATAAAACGACGAAGAAAGTTTTCTTTCCCTTGCAAACTTTGTAACTGGCAAAGTGTAGAAGGAGGAGGGAGATTAAGGATCACCTCAACCTTTAAAGGATCCACCTGGATCCCTTGATGTGAAACGATAAAACCTAGAAGTCGGCCAGATTCCACGCAGAAAACACACTTATGAGGATTCAAACATATACAGTAGAATCGACAGCGAATGAAAATGGCTCAGAGGTGGGTTGGGTGACCGACTCGGCGCATTGAGTGAGTGGGTAAATCGTCCAGTTATGGTTGAACGATGTGCTTGATATCATGGAAATCATAAGACATATCTCGTTGAAAAGTTGCGCCAGTGTTCTTGAGACCGAAAGGAAGTTTTCGATAGGCAAAAGTACCCCAAGGACAAATAAAAGCGGTCTTATGTTGATCCTCAGGAACAATGTTGATTTGATTATACCCGGAGAAACCGTCCATAAGAGAGAAGATTTCACTTCCGGTGCAATCGTCGACAATCTGATCGACGAAAGGGGTAGGAAAGTTGTCTTTGGGACAAGCTTTGTTAATATCCCTATAATCAACGCATACACAAATTGTGCCTTGTATCTTGTTGATTAGGATAAGATTGGAAACCCAGTCAGTGAGAGCCACCAGATAAATAAAGTTGGCTTTAAGAAGTTTCTTGACTTTGAGCTTAATAGCAGCTACTTTACGTGGGTAAACTGGACGAAGGCATTTCCAGACGGGTTTAGCGTCGGGGTATGTATTGATCTCATGTATCACAATCTCAGGGTCGATACCCAACATTTCTTCGTAGCTCTAGGCAAAGATGTCACGAAACTCTTTGAAAAGGGACGTATAGGTGACTATTTCGTAAGTGGAACACAAAGCTCTGATATGGACATTTTCGACAATTCTAGGTTTGACGGATATGTCGAGGGGAATAGTGGGAGAGATATTTCTTAAGTTCCCTTCATAAAACACATTGTGTGTGGACTCGGGAATGGTGGAAGTAACAACAACGGTCGACGGGGTCGAGATCCATTGGTAGTTATGAAGGGTATGTTGCTCCAGAAAGAAGATGGAACGATGATGTCCATCGTCCCAAGGGGTGTCTTCCATAACAGATATGATCATCTCATCTGTCAAAAAAATGACACGAAAAGGATCGGGAGACAACTCACCCAGAGAGGGGGTAGAAGGGGTTGCCAATTGAATGGCCTGATAAGCGGATTCAACCGGACTAAATGGCATTTCGTAGCCGTAATGAATATGATCTCCAGGGTCAGGTACTAGCTAAGGGTCGTGAGACGCAGGAAGTTCATGAATTGAGGTGGATATCATGTTAATTGAAGCAATAGACAAGCGTGGAACATCGAGTTGTGGAATGGGGAAAGTACCCATTAACGAAGAGTCCTTGAGAAGGCCTACACCAACATTCTCATAACCCGGTGGGGTTTCAGTAATAAATGGTACGTTGCCAGTATGAGTATTGGAATTAAAGAAGGCTAGTTAGTCGACGATGATGACCTTTCCTTGATGTGGGAAACATACCACACGGAAAAGGGTCGACACAACTACGTGTATGGAATCGATCCAGCTGCTGCCAAGAAGAAGATTGTAATCAAGGAGAGCGTCAAAGACTTCCACTTCGACTTGGACCGTTTTTCCTTCTAACATGATGGGAAATAAAGGAAGGACACCGTAGGGATTAAAATCAGAGTCGTTGAAGGCTTTAAGAGTGTTCTAGGATTCATTCAAAGAAGGAGAGCCAATGGCTTTCCAACAGGCAAGATACATGACACATGTCGAGGCACCCTCATCGATAACGATTCGACAAATGTTTTTTTCAGAGACAATCACTTGGATCTGGAACACAAATTGAGGGGGTAACCTTGGAATGTAATCTTCCAAGTGAAAGATTATTAAATTCGTATCCGTCGGGTTGATTCCACCAATAGCTTTCAACAGTGCCTTCCGTTGCGTAGGACAACTTTGAAGGACTTCGAGGGCTGACATCGCAGAAGGTTCTTGGAATAGATATTCAACAATGCTATAGTTCTGGGTAGCATGAGCATGAGGATTGAAAGCCGATTTCCGAACGATGCCCTTTGGGGGGGGGGTCGAAAAACTATGTCAAGGCTCGGTATTTTGAGATGAAGAGGACCATTGGTAGGTGAAGTTGCGGGAGAGGGTTGTACCAAGGAAGGAGGTAGATCATCAACCTTCTCTTCAGAGGGAGAATAATCTTTGCCTCGAGTAGTGAGTACAACTTCTCTCTACTTTGAATCGCCAGTACACATCAATACATAGGATGTAGTAGAAAATGAGGGTTGTTCATGTATGACCAATTGAGCCTGTTGTTGAGATGGGAAGGGTTGGGACAAAATAGATGGAGAAGGTGGTTTTGGAGCTCCTTGAAGGAACTTAGTGACCTTGGAACATCGTGGACAATCCTTTGTGTAGTGATCATCACCACAGATAAGACAAGGGTATCATGGTTTGCGCTTATCCCGATCATCAACAGGGGTAGTTTTGGTTCGCTCTGCTTGAGAAGTATTTTTTTCCTCCTTATTCTTACCCCTTCCCTTCTTGGATTTGTTTTTACCGGTTGGGGTAGATTGAACTGCATTTACCTCAGAAGTCTTGCTGGTGGGAGGGGCAGGAGACAGAGCATTTTGAACATTAGAAGAAGCATTTTTGGGGTTGGTTCTTGAGGAGGAACGTGGTTGGGCCTAGAAAGTGCCAATCACATCGTCGACTGTGTGCGAAGTAGCTGGAGTAGTTGAAGTGGTGGAAGTGGAAGGATGAGGTAAGTCAGGTAGTAAATCGTAAAGGGTACCCATTTGTGAGTAAACAAGGTCAAGGTATTGAGCACAAATTATGGCCTGCTCTTCCGTGACTACTCCACCCATGGAAATGTCACGACCGATGTCATTCAC
Organism: Picea glauca; assembly: GCA_000966675.3. Lineage (NCBI taxonomy): Eukaryota > Viridiplantae > Streptophyta > Pinopsida > Pinales > Pinaceae > Picea > Picea glauca. The sequence continues at coordinate 157,066 of JZKD02S1679416.1, forward strand.
AAATGATTTTGTGAACCATTCTACCAACAACTGATCGGGGAGTTCAATTTTAATGAGACGTCGTCTCCATCGCCACTCATGAATGTGATCAGATATATGAGTGGCTTTTTTTAGTTTGAAAGAAGTCAAAATCTCGGTCCCTGTGTCATAACGAATCGGTAACTGGTAGTGTGTGAGGAAATCCATAGCTAGGGTGTTGAAGTCAGAGAAGAAACCTTGTGGCAATTCTATATACCACTTCACAGCAGAACCTGTGAGGATTCATTGAAAAAGACATAAACGAATAGAGTCATCCATCAACGAGTTGGATGAGCACCATAGGTGAAAAGTCATAACGTGATTTTTTGGGACCTCTCCCACTTTTCCATCAAATTTAGGAATGTCCGATGGTAGCTTGGATGGCATAGCAGGCCATTGGGGAGAGTTACGAATTGGATCATTTAAAATCCTTGACAAATCCGGAAGATCCAAAGTGGCTATGAAGGGTAACTTTTGATTCACCTGCGAGTACTGGTGGCTTTGGGGAGGAAGCCCTATCGGCAAACCAGTAGGACCATAAGCAGTTTACATATAATGTGATGACCTAGGCAAATTCGATGGTGGTTGGAGAGGATAGTAACTCATAGGATTGTACCTTGGAATAGGGACTTGAGTTTGAGCATTCACACCCCAAATGGGATTGAATGTACCTAGATATGGTTGGCCCATACTAGGGGGTATCATAGATGCAACTAGAAACTGCTTCCCCCCAGTCGATTGAGGAGGATGTTGTATCAACTGATTCCAATAGTGGGCCAAGGAGGGAGGTATGTTTTACCCATAAGGTAGGGTCGGACCTCCTATCGAAGGTGGTTTTCCAACTGGGATTTGCGTTCCAATAGGAATTTGCCCGCTGAAAGTGGGTTGAGTCATACCACATTGATGAAATTTTCCACCAATGGGAATCTGGTAAATTGGTGTTAATGACGAAAAAGTGCCACTAGGATTAAGACTGCTAGTAGAAGACGAGGAAGGTCCTCCAAAAGGAAATTGAGGGAGTGTTGGAATAAACCAGGAAGAGAGTTCCCATAAGAAGAAGGACCACCAAGAGAGTCAGATGGGGTTTGCATAGGAGTGGGAATGGAAGCATTCAACGCACGGTATCTGGGTGGTAGTGTCAGAGTGATGTTGGGCATACGCGGTGTGCTTATGGGAGTAATACTAACCATAGTAAACCCAGTTGGAACACTCGTAGTATCTGTGTGATGGTTCATTTCGATAGGGACAGTAAAGTGATAGGCGGTAATAAACGGTACTGTCTATGGACTAGAGATTTCAGAAATCACAGGTGGGGTGATTTCAGAAATCACAGGTGAGCCCGAACCAAAAGGTTCCCATCAAAAAACACCCATAGACCAAAAAATATCTTGGGCTTCGATGCCTGGAAAGGGTCCAACTGGTGATCCAGAAGATGTAACAACTAAGTCTCTGGAAGAATTCAGTCGCATAAACGATCACTCAGAATCAGGGTGAATTCGAAAGTCCTCTCGAGTATTGGTGATTCAGAAATGTTCGAGAGAGTCATTTCATTCCACTTGTGGCATGGTGACGGCTATGACTTCACTTTGCCAAGGAGATACCTCAGGTGTACTTCTAGGCAAGGGTTGAGAACCTTCCAGATGCTCTGGAGATAAACCCTACATTCTACGTGAACGACGTGGAGGAGCTATTGTAAACGAGTGATAAACTTCACGAAGAAAATTGTATGGTCAACTTTGGTAAACAAACAACATGCACTAGTAAACAAAATCTAGGAAGCAACACTAAGAAAACAAGACCTTCTAATTCCGAAGTCACTAGTTGGTGATGAAATCCAACGTCACAACAACAAGACGAGAAGGGGTTGGGCAAGGGTGTAAAAGTTATGCTGACGACCTGCTTAACAGACTTACACCCTAGTGCAAGATCCCACACATAATCGTGGGTATACCCTCCAAGGAGCCCGAATGAGTTTGGCCAATGTTGATTCCAGGTACCGTGAAGACTTTCCCCTTCACAGTCACCTTGTGTAAGACATTAGAAAGATAGGCTACTAAGGTTACCACCAACAACAATAAAACTTGGGGGGACAGTCGACAGTCCGATCCACACGCAAGGTCAGGGTATTAATCCCAAAATCAACTCAAAAGGCTTCCACTCATCATTGTGGGTATACCTTCGAGTGATCCCCATAATACATGCAATCTCTACACCGATATCAACAAAGCAGGGTGAGTAGCTCTGTCAATATCAATGTGACCTCGTGTTTGACCCCTGTGTGAGAAGGGCTTCCCAAGACAAGATGTTGCAAATGGAATTTAACTTAACACTCCTTAACACAAGATTCTATTGTGTGTTTTGTGCTTTGGAGAGTGTATCTCTCTACCTATTCCAGCTAGCCTAGCTAAATGTTGGTGTAATAGAGCCCTAGAAAAGAGTTACTAGTTAAATTTTACAATTGTGCAGTGTTATTAAGGGCGGTTGTTACTCTAAGGAATCAGAGATGAAACTGATGTTGTATAAGACTCTGACCCAACAATGCATGGATGAGAATGAAATATATCAATTTTCGTTCAATGAATCCTATGTACGGGAGGGAAAGAGAAGTTTTTCAGATCAAACTTGAACTACAAGACACAATTTCCCTTAAAATGCAATTGCAACAAATCACGCATCAATAACAATTCTCTATTGTTTCTTTTTCAATAATTTCAACAATTGATTTTCAATGTTTTCGAAAATGAAAATGATTTTGAAAGAAAAACGTTTGTTCACTTTTCAAAAAGGACTTACACCATGATGGTGAAAGTGCAGAAAATCAAAAACTAATGAACAAGCAATAGATAAAAACCCAAACCACTCTTTCAATGGAAACAAAAATAACAAGCAAACCAAACTAGTCTTTTCAATTGCATGATAAAAGTGATCTTTCAAACAATGAGCAAATGATAAAGACAAAGAAGCTCAACTTTCAATCGATCACCGGTTCTTAACCAAACAAGCACACTTAGATTCTAAAATCAGAGAGTATAGATTTGCCGAGAAAAGTCAAGAAAAATGGACAGGAAGAGTCTTGATTTCCTAAGACTATTCGTGCACAAGAACGAAGACAAGAGAACATCAATCAATGGTACAAGAAACTCTTTTGAGGCATCTATGCTTATCTGGGCAGCTGAAAATGCAAAAATCTCAAATCCAAAACTTTGAAAAAGAGGGTTCACAGGCTGAGGGTATTACACAATGCGAGAATAGGTGATTCTCACAGGTGAGCTTTGAGCAGAGTGCGAGAAACTCACACTGAACCTAAAATTAGGGTGCAAACTCAATAGATTCTCACAGGACATAGTGGAGTGCAGTGTGAGAATCTCTTAAACTAATCAATTTTTTGGAAAAAGACACAAAATTTGAAGAGGCCTCTAGACCCAGAGGGTCTATTAGGGTATCTTGAAGACTCAGAGATTGATATGAATGGAGAAAGGTAAGGCAAGAGAAAATGGCCAAGGAAAAATACCAAAAACCACAAATAAAACGGGTTATATCCCCAATGGAGTCGCCAATTTTGTTATCGGACAAATCGGTAGGTGTGGACACTAATAGATCTCCCTAGATCCACCTGGATCTAGAACAAAAAAAGACAGGACAAAACTCTTTCCCTAAGTTTTGACCATTGAATTAGCTAGTAGGGAGGAACAAGTAACATACCTTTGTATCGCTTCCTAGGGTCTCTGCTGCTCCCGCTTCGCTCCGGTGCTCTCGGAAGGTCAAGACCAAGACAACACAAACCAACCAAAGTGAAGATAGCAAAATATATTCAACTTTCAACTTATGTGTATGATCAAGGAATTACACAATAAAGTGAGAATAGATTTATGGGAAAAGGACATGCCACTGCATCATATTAATTGAAAGTAGAAGATTACAACCTGGTCGCCTTGATGTCACAAGCTCCCTTTCGGTGTCTCTTGGCTCCAACACACACACTTGCTCAATCCTTGTATGAAGAAGATCAAATCCTCTTGATAGAATTGCTAGAGTCTCCAAGCTCCTCTTCAAACTAGGTCCTACACACAATTCTTTCACCAATTCTCCAATGAATATTGCTTAACCTTTTCCATGGGAATTCCCTCAATATATAGGAGAGAATAAGATGGTTACTTGGATAAGAATGATCCCATAATATCAGGGAAACTAGTACAAGGATAACCATTCGAATGCCAACCCATTCTTCTAGAATATTTCCTTCTAGAACCATCAAGAATCCATCTTTTTCCAAGCTTTAGAGCAAGTTCACACCCTAGCTATGTAGCACAGTGCGTGAAGTTCGCACTCTAGTTTAAGGCAGCCTGTGAGAATGGGTCATTCTCGCACCCTGGTATATTAGCAACCTGCGAACTCTCTTCAAAAGTATGTTTTCTGGGAAGAGATGAATGCCAATTTTTTCAGGAGAAAGTTCTTATGAGGAGATGAGTACACCATCATCAATACACCATCATGATGACCAAAATCATGGGTAACACCTTCGACTTATTTTTGAGAGGTGTCGCTACTACCGAATTCTCCTAAATCCAAAGAAGTGTAGCTTTTGTGCTACGTTGGGATGCTTATTGGGTTTTATCATGTCCATCAAATGGATCATGGTCGATCCTCTTAAGGTTGATGCAATAGTTCAATTGTGGCCCCCCCCACCCCCCTGTGCATAGTTCCCCAACTTCAGAGTCTCCAAGGGAAAGATGATTCTTTACGGTGATTTATTGCTAACTATGCCGAAATAACTAAAGGGTTTATGCATATTTTGAAAAAAGGGGTCCCATTATTTTGGGATGAAGCATCTCAATGCTCTTTTGAAGTGTTGAAAATTGATTTGACATCAAACCCTCTGTTTATCCCTCATAATTATGGAAATTATTTCTTGTTATACATGGTTGCAACAGAGTCCACCATCAATATGTTTTTGGTTAAGGAGGATGAGGTGCTCCATGAACATTATCTACTACCTCAGTCGAGGCTTAGTTAAACCAAAACTTAACTACACTCACGTTGAGAAACTAGATTTGGTAACTGTCAACATTGTCCAAAGATTTTGTCATTATATTCTACTTTGTAAGACCACCATTTTAGTCATCATTAATCCTATACATTATGTGTTCACACAATGGGTGATCGGTGTGAAGACAAGTTGATGGATAATTATTCTTCAGGAATTGGATTTGGACTTTGTTTCGACAAAGTATAAGAAGTCTTTAGTCTTTTCCGAGTTAATTTCAGAACTTCCGACTAACAATGGCAATGGTTTTCCTGAAGAGTCATTGATCAATAAGGATCTCTTCCTTATTGCATATTATGACCCTTCGTATGAAGATGCACTTGTGTATATTCATACTCTGAAGTTTCCTTCCTCTTCTTCTCGTTCAAATCAAATTCTTGAAACAAATTCCAAATCAAGTGCAAAATTATCTTATCATCGATGACACTTTGTATGGTCGAGGAGTTGATTGTGTTATTTGTCATTGTCTGACTCATGAGGAGACATAGCTTGTGTTAAACGACTACCGCACTGGAGCATGTGGTGGTGACTTGTTTAGGTTTGAAACAACCAAGAAAATACTTTGTGTTGGATATTTATGGCCCTCATTAATCAAAGATTGTATAGAAGTGGTAAATAAGTGTCATCTGTGTTAGATATTCTCTTGGAACATGCAAGCACACTCTGCTCCTATGTTTCCTGTTGTTGTTGTTGGTCCCTTCACTAAGTGGGGGATTGATTTCACTACATGCCACCCAAATTTTTTTAGGGGGCATCGTTTTATCATTGTGGTATAAGTATATTCACCAAGTGGGTCGAAGCCATGCCAACATTTAGTAATGATGGGAAACAGTGACACTTTTTGTTTTCAACCAAATTTTCGCTAGGTTCGGTATACCGAAAGATATTGTCACAAACCATGGCAGTCACTTTCAAAATAAGATG
>JZKD02S1679416.1:172625-184070 GCA_000966675.3 Picea glauca
GGTGAAAATATTTTTCATCTATTCTGCTGAAGGAAGGAAATGTAAGCCAATGATCCCCTCATGTATTAAGTCCCAGATGTAGTTCATGTGGATCTCGATGTTCTTCGTTTGTTGCCTCTGAACTGGATCTCTGCAGAACTTTAGAGTACTCTGGTTGTCACACCAGATGACGATCGACTGATGAAACTGAATGCCCAAATCAGTGAGAAAATGTTGTAGCTACATAGCCTGAATGGTTATGTTAACTACCCCTCTATACTCTACCTTGGCTAAAGATAGAGCAATGGCAGCTTGCTTCTTTCTCAACCAACAGATAGGCCCAGAACCAAGAATGAGTGAGTAACTAGATGTGGACTTGTGATCAATGCTATTGCCATCCCAGCCAGAATTAGTAAAACCAATGAGATCTAATGTAGAGTCTTCTGAATAATGAATCCCAAAGGTGATGGTGCCTTGTATGTATCGAAGGATACACTTTGCAGCTTTCCAATGTAGCTCATGCGGCTCCTCCATGAACCTAGAAACTGTGCCAAATGCATATGAGAGGTCTAGTCTGGAGTGTGTGAGATACAAAAAGATCCCCACTAGATGTTTGTACAGTGTGTTGTCAACCAGTGGAGTCTCTCTGCCATCCTCAAGTTTGACTCCTGATAGGAAAGGAGTCGGAGCAGACTTGTAGTCTGTCATGTGAAATCTCTCAAGGAGATCTCGTGCATACTTGGCTTGAGACAGTTTGATGCTTGATGCATCCTGATTGATCTCAAGTCCAAGGAAGAAGTGTAGCGGACCCATGTCCATTATCAAAAACCTGTCATGAAGAATCCTCTTGAATGCAACAATCGTTGAAGTCGAGCAACCCGTGATCAACAAATCATTGACATATAGAACTAAAAGTAGAAGTGAATCAATCGTCCTGAGCATGTATACATTTGGGTCTGATTTACAACATACAAAGTTCTGTGACAATAGGTAGGAGTCCATCTTGGCATACCATTCCCTCGGAGCCTGCTTGAGGCTATAAAGTGACTTATTTAGTCGACAAACCAAAGATGAGTCTTGCATAAATCCTTGGGGCTACTCCATGTATATCTCCTCAGATAGATCACCATGAAGAAATGAATTCTTCATGTCCATCTGGTTGACTTCCCATCCCTTGGTTTCCACAATGGAAGGTGCCAATCGTATGGAATCCATCTTCGCTACTGGAGTGAAGGTCTCATCATAGTCAATACCATGAACCTGCTGAAAGACTTTGGTGACAAGCCTAGCTTTGTATCTTCTGATCTGTTCATCCGTTGCACTCTTGGTACTATAGACCCATATGCATCTGAAATGTTTCCTCCTAGAAGGAAGGGGAACTAAATCCCAAGTCTAGTTCTCGAGAAGGGAGTTGTACTTCTCCTGCATGGAGGAATCCCAAAAGGGATTTCCAACATCCTCGCCATAAGACTCTTGATCTGAAGACTGAACCAAGAAAAGATGCCTAGAAGACAATGGTTCATTGGAAGTGAGTGCAATAGGAGGCTCCTCAAAATCAGATCAAGTCCTCCTAGTATCGGTTGGATCACCAACGAGATCCCCTGCATTCTGAAGAGTAGTCTGTGCCCACTTGGGCCTCTGCTCTGGCTCTATGACTACATCTGGATGCTCTGACTCTACATCTGACTATACTGACTCTAAATTTGAATCATTTGAGTCCTCTAAATCAGAACTCTCATCTGAAGAAGAGTCAACATGTGTATGCTCATCATCTCGGATAGGTGGAAGAGTGGAGGTGTTTGCATGCGACTTCTGAGGTACATGTGAGACAATTTCCTTGAATTGGACACTACACTCAATGATGAGTTGGTCTAAGGAAAGATCAATAAGTCAATATCCCTTCACACCGTCGGGGTATCCAACAAAAATGCACTTAGTGCTCTGTGGATCAAGTGCCTTACTCTTTTCAGAGGGAATCCAGGCCCATGCACGTGAACCAAAAATGCAAAAGTGGGCCACTTCTAGTTTGAGGCTGATCCAAGCCTACTAGGGGGTCTTATCCTTGAAATATCTATGAGGAGATGTGTTTTGGATGTATGTTGCACAGTTAAGTGCTTTGGACCATAGTCTCTGTGGTAGTGACTTTGCATGCAACATGGAAGATGACATCTCCTTTAGAGATCTATTTTTCCGCTTGGCAACTCCATTTTGCTATGGAGTGTAGGGAACTGTATGTTGCAACTAAATCCCTGCCTCATGGAAAATATTATGAATCTTATGATTCACATACTCTCCCCCATTATTAGTTCGAAGGACTTTGATCTTCTTTTCAGACTTTGTCTCAACCAAAGCTTTGAAATATTTGAGGTGTTGAAATACCTCGGATTTTTTCCTAAGAAAGTAGATCCAAGTAAAACGTGAGGAATCATCAACAAAAATGAGAACAAACCTCACTTTTCTAATCGATGGATGCGGAAAAGGACCCATGAGGTCACTATGGATCAGATCTAAAGGTGCGGAAGCTTGCTCAGACTTTCCTTTGACGGATTTATCTTGAGGGATTTTTCCAAGAACACATCTCTCACATACTCCCTTGGAGAAGAGGATGTCTGGTAGACCATCAACTAATCTGTGCTTGCTCAGCTATTGCATGTGTCTGAAATTGAAATGTCCAAACCTTTCGTGCTACATCCTACTACTTTCATCAGCATGAGTAAGAAGTAAAGCAGAATCAGGCTCAATGAATTTAGAAAATGTATACAATCTAGACTGATGATTTACCTCACTGGTTAACCTATACAGCCCTCTAGATCAGAGATGTATGTCTATTTTATCCTTCCATGAAAAATAGTTGTAAGGTGTAAGAATGAATTCTTTTTGGAATTCCATCCTTCCACTGTCTTCAATCTTTTGTACCTGCAAATTTTTTTTGGTGTAGGTTTTTCTTAGCAGTCCGTCGGATCTAATACCATGTAAATTTGTTGACCTACATAGAATAGATATATATGAACAATGATACACACATTTTCAGAGAGAATTGGAAAAAGAAGAAGAAGGAGAGAAAGAATAGAAAGAATTCTCATTAACCGTTGTGAATAATGAATAATTTACACATGATATACTCTGTATAAATCAATGAGTTCAAATTGAGGTGAAAAAAGTCACCATAGTGGTGGTATAGAGTGATATGGACACACAACAACAGTTACAGGAGTGAACTGCCGCCTATTCTAGTCTCTCAGGCAATTACGGGAGTGAACTGCCACCTAGTTGAGTTAACTAGTCAACTAGTCTTCAGTTAACTAACTGGATAGAAAGTAGTGAGGAGTTAACTCAAGGAATCAAGGACAATGCACCACTTTGGTGATGATACCAAGGAAAGGTCGAATTATCATGGTGATGATCCCAATGTTGCATGGTGATGATCCCAATGCAACATCTAAACTCAACTCAACTAGTCAAACTNAAGTGTGAACTGAAAGAGAATATTCTCCAGGTGGAATATTCTCTCCTAAAATATAGGAGACTAGATAATGACTAATTATGACTAATAAACAAATAAAAACCTTAGGAAAAATAAATCCTAGCTGTGTGTGAAGTAACTCCAACATCTTTTTTCTTATTCTTATGTGAATCATATTCTGTTTGTTGTTACATTGAAATAAATAAAATTTCTTTTCTTTGTTTTACATGTCTTTATTCATACTAAATTTCCTTCATGTCCATTATATATTCGACATTTATACCTTGAAAGAAACAGGTTGGTTGGACAATAAGATGAATTCTTCTATGCAACATCAGAGGGTTTTGTGGTACAAACTTCAAAAAGGTATACCAACTGTTAGAATATAAAAGATTGTGTGTTCATTTTACCATTTATGATACCCTCGTCACCCAACCATAGGCCTAAGCCACCTTTCGAGCACCTTAACCTTGATTGAGAATTACTCCAGTAGCAAACGCTAGGCTATATAGCCAAATAAGGTATAACGCATCTTCCTTCAAGGATAGTGCACCAACAATAGCTAATCATATAGTCCAAACCCTAGCCAAGAGATAGTCCAAGCCATAACGTAGTTACTAGCTGTTGCGGCTGCACCAAAAACTCTCCTCCAAACCTGCACACAAGACTGCAACTGTATTGTGTAGAAATGGCTTTCTGCAACTGTTGAGATGTGTCAAATGAGAACTGGCACCCTGTATTTATATTGGTTTTGCCAGATTTGTTGGGGCCGTCTTCTCCTTCTGTATATGTGTCTGTTCAGTATATTATTATTATTTCTCACCAACTTCTTCTCTTGGAGGCTAATAACCTAATATAAATTATCTTCTTAAGCCGACAAGACTTCTAGGGTTATTAGCCAACTCATAAGGGTTTTCTCTTGCTTTCCAGAGTCTTCTATTCTCATCAGGCTCACACGTGGAGGTAAATACCTCCCGTAGCTACCATAATATTAACACTCCCTACTAGCTAGGGAGGTATTATAGGTAATGGTATTGAGCACAAAAACATACCATTTACCTGATAGCATCAATATAGTCATCATGACTAGATCATGAGCATCACCATCACCATCAACTGCATCATCTCTCAAAACCATACTTCATCTGAGTAATTAGACATGATGTTGGATAAGTCACTCACACCATAGAGTGATATAAGAGTCATTCTTATAATCTAGAAGAGTAAATGCTCTGAACTGTTTTCCGTCTGGAAAAATCTATGTTCATCATTCTTCTGGATGATGATGATCTCCAATAAACCATTGATAGTCTTCAAGGAAATTAGAATGAAAATAGAACACAATGCGTCTATCCATAGTAGTACATAACTACAATCTAGTGGTATGCTACCACACTAAGTAACACACAAGTACGTGATCAACAACGTGTAGTTGCGAACAGTGGAACATATCCACCATAGTAGTCTTCATCTACTGTCATACAGTCTTCATAACAAACATCTAATAGCAACCTGCATAGAAACAATGTTATGATATAAACTGAATCATCTGGGCCAATGTTTCACTCACATCTATGAGATCTGAAAGAATATCTTCCTCACAAATAGTGGAACATATCCACCACAGTAGTCTTCATCTACTGTCATACGGTCTTCATAACAAACATATGATAGAAGCCTGCACAGAAACAATGTTATGATATAAATTGAATTATCTAGGCCAATATTTCACTCACATCTGTGAACTCTGAAAGAATATCTACCTCATAGTAGAATAATGAGATATCTGGACTATTCTTCTCAAGAAAGGAAGAATAATTGTCTTGTCTTCTGAACCTGGACCATTCCCCACCCCGGGCCATTATTCCTACACTAATCAAAGTGCACCCTGGAGAGAATGTATAACCCTAAGGAATGCTGAGTCTAGACCATTCCCCACCTTGGGCCATTCCTCCTACACTAATCAAAGTGCACCCTAGAGAGAATGTATAAACCCTAAGGAATGTTTATCCCTTATTGTTGAGCCTATATGATTCCCCACCCTGGGCCATTCCTCCTACAATAATCAAAGTGCACCCTGGAGAGAATGTATAAAGCCTAAGGAATTATTGTCTAAACCATTTCCTATGTTAACCACAAGATGAAAAGGCTGTCCTGCATCAACCTCCAAAACAGACCATTCCTCATGTTAACCATAATGAGAAATCGCTATCCAGTGAGGCAGGCCAGTCTTCTTGAGTAACCCTCAAGAAGAGAGACTGCCCTAGACCACTCCCCATGTTAACCACAATGGGAATTCGTTGTCTATGATACATCAATAATTAGACTAATTCCCATTTTAACCACAATGGAAAGTGATTGTCTGTCAGAAATCTCAATCCACTTTCCGAATAGGAAAGCATTTGTCCAAAATGGACTATTTTTCAATTTTAAAGAATGAATGTCTTCAATAATGTTTTCAGTGCTCCCTCCTAACTTGGAGATTCATTTTTTCATTTTTCCAATAAGAAGGAAGTTGTTTCCACGAGCTCCAGCTTGAGTACACAAACTCTTTCATCTTGGATAGAAGCTTTACCAAAATGTCTGCTTATCTTATCATCTGTGGAGATATGTATTGGAGAATCATTTTCTCCTTTCTAGACTTCATCATGGATAATCTAATGCTTGATTTCAAATGTACTTTAGTCTAGAAAATTGTGAAGGCTTCATGTAGATCTAAACAATAGAGTATATCATATTTGAAAAATGGGAACATATCTATGTGGAACTTCTTTTGTCATCATGAGATCTGATCTACTGAGTAGTCATCCTGATGTTATACGAAATCTTCACCACACTTCTGTTGTGCATTGGAGGTTCTTCACCAAGTTATCTTCTTCTTATCTTCATACAAGAGTCTCTTTCTAGTATGCCTCAAAGTCTTGAGATTGCTCTTCATATGCTCTTTATTCAATTTCTCTGGAGAAAATTCTTTGCATTCATTTGATGTAGAACTCTGACTCATGGATGTTGAAGATGATATAATGACTTATGTAGAGATAAGTTTGGTGTACTAGAACAAGTAATCATCATAGTCTTATCCCTCCATCTGGGAGAACCTCTAGTTCTAGGTCTCGCAATGCTTTACTTCATAAGTCTTCCATACATTCGTTCTTTATCATGACTTTCAGTTCTTCTACTTGATTTCTTTTAGTGAGTTTATATCAGGCTGGTAATCTTGTGATTCTTGATACAATGATTGGTTGTTCTGGTTTCTCTTTCTTTCTTGGAGTCCTTATGTTTTTTTTCATGTTCCCATTGTCCACATTGAACACTTGGTGCAGGTCAAGGAAAGGAGGAATGTTGAGCTCAAAAGAATTATCCCCCATGGCCTTGATGATAGTGTATGGCCCAAAACAGAGTGGGCGAAGATTCCGATGGGGTCCTGTAAGGCGTTCTTTCTGCAAGTGAAACCAAACTTTTTCACCCACCTGGAACTTATGTGGCACCCGATGTTGATCATGGTGTTGTTTGTATTTTTCATTGGACTTCTGTAAGATATCCTGAACCTATTGGCGGTTGTGTTGGATCTGCTCAATGAAATAGGTGGCTTCGTTAGCTTTAGTTGGAGAAAGAGATGAGTCGATCGAGGTGACTACAAGAGGAAGTGCAACATCTATGGAACCCCATGGATGGAATCCCAACCCCACCTGAAAGGGGTTGTGGTCGGTTGAGCTATGCAGGCTTGATTGTAGCTATGTTGGACATAGGGAAGGATCTCATCCCATCTGAAAGGGTGCTTTGAATTACACATGCGAAGGATATGCACAATCATTTGATTTACAACCTCTGTTTGGCCATCTGTCTCGGGGTGGAAGGCCATGGATTTGGTGAGCTTGGTGTCCAGAAATGACCAGAGGCTCGACTAAAAAGTGCTGAGAAATATACTATCCCGTTCAGAGACAATGGTTTGTGGGATTCCAAAATGTACCCAGACTCGTTGAAAGAAGATATTGGCAATGGACTCTGCTGTGAAGCTCTTCTTGCAGGCAACCAGAATCACCATCTTAGAAAAGCGATCAACAAACACAAAAACACAGTCATTTCCTTGCTTGGTGGATGGGGGGGCGACATGTAATCCATTGAGATGGATTCCCATGGCCTGTCAAGAGTAGGAAGATGTGTGTACAAACCCTGTTTCTTAGTGGTCGGATTGGCAATAACGTAGGTAGTGCAGGATCTGATATACTTGCTGACCTCCTGTCGAATTTTTGGCCAGTAGAATGTTTTTTTAGCATTGCCACTGTCTTTTCAATGCCCAAGTGTCCTGCCACCCGACTGTAGTGGGCTTCCCAGATCATCTTCACTCACTCACTTGATGGAACATAGATATGGCCCAGATGACACAACAACCCATCCTGAAGATGGAAATTAGCGACAACTACGTTCGCACCCAACATTTGGTAGGTGGTGGCTTAGTTAGGGTATGTCTTATAGATTTGGGGCCATCCATATGTCGCATGGCCGCAAGAGTCTAGCACCGTGGTGAGTGTCGTGACTAGTGGTCTGCTGAGGAAATCAGTGACATGATTGGTGCTTCCTGTTTTATACTTGATGTTAAGGTGGAATTGTTGCAAGTATCTGGACCACTTTTGATGGAGTTCATTCTGCAATTTTCCTTGTGTCTTGATGAACTGCAGTGGCTTATGATCAGTGTGGATGGTTGTCTCCTTCCTAAGAATGCAATGTCGCCACTGGCGGTAGGCTTTCACAATGGACTACATTTCTTTGTCGTAAGTAGGGTACTTACATACAGTATCTGATAGTGTCTCATTATGATAGGCCACGGGGTGGTTGTGCTGAGTGAGAATGACACCCACGGCATAGTCTGAAGCATCTGTCTCGATCTCAAAGGGATGTTGCAAGTTTGGTAGTGAAAGTACTGGGGCTAAGCACAAGCACTGCTTCAGATCATCGAAAGCTTGTTTTTGGGACCAGCCCCACACAATTTTTTCCTTACCATCACCCTTGTTTATTTCACTGAGGGCCCATGCAATATGGGAGAATCCCAACATGAACCTTTGATAGAAATTGGCAAGGCCCAAGAAGCTCCAGAGCTCAGTGAGTGTTGTTGGGGCTAGGCAGTCATGGATGACTTGGATCTTGGTTGGATCCACATGTACACCATGTTGATCAATGATGTAACCTAGGTAATGGACCCTTTCCATGCCGAAGGAGAATTTTTCCAAGTTGGCATATAGATTGTGCTGTCGTAGGGCATGCAAAACCTATTGAATATGTTGCAAGTGTTCGGCCCAAGTCTTGTTGTAAATTAGAATGTCATCCAGATACACCACTACAAAAGTATTGGTGAATGGTCGTAGGATATCATCCATCATTGTCATGAAGGTGGTTGGAGCACTTTTCAAACCAAAGGGCATGACCAACCATTCAAAAAGGCCTTCCTTTGACTTGAAGGTGGTCTTCCATACATTTGTCTATTCTATTGGGACTTGGTGGTAGCCAAACTTTATATCAATCTTACTAAAGTATTTGGACCTCGTGATTCGATCAAGGAGTTCATCGATTCAGGGAATCAGGTACCGGTTTCTGACTGTGATTTTATTCAGAGCTTGGTAATCAATATAGAGTCACCAGGTTCCATCTTTCTTCTGTACCATCACGATTGGGCTCCTGCAAGGTGATGAGCTGGGGAGAATGTGCCCCTTATGGAGCAGTTCTTGGATCGGTCGCTTGATCTCCTCATTCTCTGACAAAGAGAGATGATAGATTGGCCCATTGGGAAGTGGTGCATCGAGGGTTAGATCGATGGGGTGCTTGACCGGGCAGTCAGAGGTACCTCTGTAGGTGAGGAGAAGATATCCAAGTATTCTTCCATGACCTTCTCTACTTGCTTCTGCTTTGTGGAGAGGTTGGCCGCAAAGACCCTGGATGTGGCTGTGATATTTCACTTATTCTGAGAGCGAATCATGAAGAAGACAAACTTCCTCGTCTGAGATATGACCTTCCTACATTTCTTAGCAAAGATCAAGGAAATAGCACTAGGTGGGACTGCCTTGGGTATCCTATACAATTTCCTATTCAAAGTAATAATAACACTACAAGGCCTAAACTCATATACAGCATGACGTTTCAATAAATAAGTTTGGCCCAAAAGAATATCAAAAAATTCAAGAGGAGAAACATCACACAATACCTCATCTTTGAAGGGATTGATGCCTTATGACAGTCGGCACGGTTGGCTGACGTGGAGATAGCTTCCTTGGTGGAGCCATCTAATGGTGTAGGGTTGTGGGTGTGGTGTTGTTGGCAGGGCCAATCGCTTGACGACCTCTACTAAGATGAGGTTCTTATAGCTACCGCTATCAACAAAGAAGTGCAGTGGGATGCCTTTTACCCACATATGTGAATGAAAGAGGCGCTCTCCTTCTTTTGGATCGTCTGGTTCACTAGGATGGAGCTTGGTGGTAGCAATGGTGGCACTGGGTTCCACGTCAATGATCTGCCTTCCCCTTTCTAGTTTTGTCTTAGAATCATAATCTGCATCTGATTCAGAGGGTTTCACTTTGGCCACAAATGACTGTTTCGAGTGACAGTCAACAATGTTATGCCAAGGGCTCTTATGGAAGTCACACCACTTCTCGGTATCTTTCTTTGTCTTTTCGATGTCCTTCTTTCCTTGCGGCTTGGACTGGTTGTCCTGATACTGTCCATATTTTCTCTATCATTTGTTTTGTGGGTTGGGGCCGCCCTTTCCTGGCTTTTGTTGTGAGGGGTTCCCAGGCCCAAATTTCCGTGTCTTTTGTTTGAGCTTCTACTCAATTTTGAAAACATATCGGTAGGCTGCGCCCAAGGATGAGATGTCCAGAAATTCCATTTCGTTCTGGATGTATCTATGTATAGCATCGTGATACTTGAGAACCAGATGTTTCTCTAATATTTGATACCCAGCTTGGTGCACAAGGTATGGAAGATATTTTTGAAATCTGGCACTGCTTGGTCTCTTTCTTGCCGCAGTGTCGTCCATTTGGTATACAGGTCATCGTAACTTCCGATAGGGTAGTATTGTTCCTTAATAGAATCCATGAAGGATTTCCAAGTGGACATGACTGAAAATAATGAGGTTTCCTCTGTTTCCTATTGCTCACAGAAGGTTTCCCACCAATCTTTGACATGGGGAATGACTTTGAGGAGTGCAAAAGTAATCTTTTCTCTATTCGAGAAGTTATGGACAAAAAAATACCCTTCTATCAAATTCAACCACTTGTCTACAACATCTGTGTCTATATGACCTTCAAATGTAGGAATATAGAAGTTTATTTGTACCTTGAAGGGGGTGGTACCTCCGTTTAAAGAAGATGTGTCGCCTGTTGGTAGTCGCCGAAGGATTTGTGCGAAACTATTCATCATCTCGTTCCTCTGTTTCATGAGGGATTCCTCAATCAACAGTTTGAAAGGATCTCTTGTCCTGTCATATTTCTTTTCTCCTTCCATGAGAGGTCGCTTGGGTGCGCGAGAGATTTTTTCCTCAAGAGAAACAAGCTCAAGACCCAACTCTTTGTACTCTAACCTCGTTGGGGACATGCATTAAGATGATAAGGAGCAGACCACTCTGATACTACTGATATAGATTTTATGAGAAGAACAAAATGAATACAGATGATTAACAGATTCTTCACACAAAATAATAGAGATACAGTAAAATTGTTTATCTATTCAATAATGAAATAAGATGAAACTATAAAATGTAGCGGAAACAAGCTTGCTGGAATGGTGGCGGCTTATCTCTGAGAAGAGATGTGATGGCTGTGCTCATTTGAAAGAAGAACATTACAATGAGGCTCTAAAGGAATTTTTACAATAAAAAATAATGCCAAAAACCCTAGATATCCAAAAACCTAACCCTAGGAGATGAAGTGCCAAAAATCATGTGGGCCCCGTTTGGGTAAGTTAGTACATCAACTTCTCGGGGTCGTAACTTTTGCATACGATCTCCATTTTAG
>JZKD02S1679416.1:184080-199340 GCA_000966675.3 Picea glauca
AAAATGACCTCGGAAGTTAAAACTGCTAAAAATAGTAAATTGCCAAAATTGTCAGAAAACTGTCTTGAGCCAGTTGGGAAAGTTGGGTGGCCACCGATATCCGTCTAGATTAGTATCATTTTATTATTTTTCAGGCCCTTGAGACTAAACTTATGAAAATTATCACTCTGGAGTCTTCTTTTACTGGTTTTTTAGACTCTCTAACAACGAAAAATCATCCAGCTTACCTTTTCTATGTGCGTAAAAATTTACATTGAAGGAGGATCATGGTGTCAATATGAAAATCACATTACATGTGTCACTCTTGCATCTTTGGCCTAATTTCGACTCCATTATGTTGTTGTTAAACTTTTAGAGAATTCCTTAGGTGCATGCCTTGCATCAATTTTTCCTTTTTTGTTCTGACACCCTGACCCATTAAGGAATTTTCTCGAGTGTGCTTATCTTGCACATGTATCCTTGAACTGAGAATCAATATGTTCCATGCACCTGGAGATAGTTTTCTTGCTCATGACACTCATTCCTCCTTTGTAATGTAGTGTTATTTTATTCTTTTTCAAGATCGTTAAAAATATGAAAACGAAAAAAAATCAAATATTCCAAAAAGAGGGGATGGGAAAACATTTTTTTTTTACTGGAAACAATATAGTCACCCTTGGACAGAGCACATTCTTCAGTTTATTCTACAAAGCACTTGGGGATTTAGTATGTCCTTAGGAAGTTGTTCTCTCTACATAGATCTCTGTCTTCCTCCATTTTCTTACTCTTCCAAACAAATGGAGAGTTTGTGGTGCCTCCTCTGCAACAAGCTTATGTCAATAACATGTTTCCTGATAATTTTCATATGTCCTTCTCTTTTCCAAGGGAAAGTCTTACAACTTGATTCAACCTTTCTGCAATAAGTCTCTCGAACTTCATAATTCGACCATTCTGAGAGTCTCGTCAAGTCTACATTCAAAATCAATGAAGTTCCATGCCTGATAATCGAGATCCTCCAGTATTTCTATGATGGCTTTTCGAAGACCTCAAGATAGTGAGTTTTACACTCCTATGATACTCCTACTTGATTTATGAAGATCTTGAAGATATTTCTTGAGTTATTGAAGCTATCATCTCCAACTATAGGCATTGATGCCTCCTGAAGATTCATTGTATTTGTATATCTTCTGATGATTTTGAGATGTATATCCATTGTGTATTATTCACAGCTACAATCTATATTGGAATACACATTAGTCATGTGGCCATGATTACTACATATGACATGGATCTGCAATGCACTTGTCTGACAACCATGCTTAGTTTTTCCTCGATGATTATTATTATTATTTTATAGATGACATGCTCACGAATACTAATCTATGATCACTCGATTTCGTTCCTTCCCATTTTATTAAATATGCTATAATGTATTTTGGCTATTAGTTTCTCTTCTAACCTCACACATTAGGGGGCATCTGTTATAGCTCAAAATGCCACTATCATGCATTTTTTACTTTGGCATGATTATTTACACATTCACCAACCACTTTTGTTGAAGTTCCTCTTAATTTTTTTATTTTTTTTTTATGGTGTACACACCCTATACATATGTAGTGTGAGTACATACGCTAGTTGCATGCCTGGAATCCCGCTTGTACTCTAAAAAGTTGCAAAAATTAAAAAGTTCCATGCTTTCGGGTGGAGTTGACAGACTATGTCAGGTTGAAAAACCATCTTACCTCATGTAGTCCTTCTCAAAACCAATTAAATATATTTTCTCCATATAAAATGGGCCCTAGGGGGGTCATTTGGACATATGAAAGAAGAGGCAAGAGAACTCTTCCAAATTTTCTCTAAGTTGCATTCCAATCATTTTGCATCCTACTCTGAGTTTCATCCTCAACATCCTCTTCTAGTCATCCTCCTTTATAAAATACCTCCTTTTATCCTATATTTTCATGTTGGTTGTGAGGATAGAATATTGGGAATAGTGCACTTGGAGTCAAAGTAAAGGAAACCAGGCAAGGTAAGTGGAGCGACGTCGACAAGATTCAGGTTGTAACTTCCAATATTGTTATCAATAAAAGAGAAACTTCTTGTCCCAAATATTTATGTATTTATGTTTATGTTTATGATTTTTTTGCATGAATATCTAACCCTTTAGACGATCTTGGTAGTTATGCACATGTTGTCATAGTCTTTTCTTTGAAGTTGTTTCAGGCCAACTTTGGGAGGAGGCTTGCAACTTTGGAATAGACAACAAAAAGAAGGGATTTAAAAAATATGAAAGGACTTAAGGTACACATTTCAATCTTCTCTCCCTTCTCTTAATTATCATTAGGTCTTGTTAGATTTGGGTAGAATCGAAGCATTTCTATTTGCTAAGGTTTCAAGGCTCTACCTAGTCACTAGACCCAAATTAGGAGTATTTTTCCCCATAGAACCTATTGTGATGAAGTAGAGATCATTGTGACCTCCATTGTGCAAGGATCCATAGTAGTGACTTGTGGATGCCTATTTTTTTTCATACACATCTTTTCCTTTTTTCTTATTTCATTGATATTTTCAGAGGGTTTCCCCTTCCTATCGAACATTATCTCTCAACCATGATTGTTTTCCATCTTCACAAGGAATAATGAAAATAGGAGAATGGAAAAATCTGTCTTCCTAATCTCACTAAATAATAGTAAATATTGAAAAAACAACCTTTCTCAAGAAATATTTGTGCTTGTTCATATTTGACTTTTTTTTAGAGAAAATGATGTTATGGTTCATGTATTTGTTTTTTAATTGAACAAAAAATTTCACGTGTTATTGGAACACATGAGTTTTTGTTACAATGTTTCACAAATTAATCCAAATAATAAACAAAGAATTAATAAAAAAAGTGTTGGTTTTGCAACATAGAAAAGGTTTCAAGGCCTAACTAGAAAAAAATATTGATCCTTAAATAGGAATGGGACTCAATCTATAACTAGGAATGGTTCTCAAAACCATGGTCAAGAATCTTTATCCTCCAACTGGATTTATGTGTCATGAGTAGGTTTTTTGAAGTGGAAATGGATATCAAGGCCTATATACCTGGATATGGGATGGAGGTGGGGAGGGGGAGAGGGTATAAATCCGTAATGGACATTCTGAATATCAATTTCCATGACACACCTAAAAAACACAAATATTCTTAAGTTATAGCGCTGCAAATTCATCCTCAAACGACCACACAAGACCTCTATAGGGTATCGTCTCCCTGCGAAAGGGACAAAAGTGTGATGATTGAACCACAACATAGGCCCGAAATGGGTCCAAATTCATCTTATGACTACGCCAATAATTTTTCATTGTGATATGGATAGCACTCTCTATTGTGCTCTATTGAGGACATAAGGTACTTGGAAATACCCATTACCAGAATAAAATAACGTACTCTGATACCATTTAAAAATGACTATGTTCATCATGATGTTCAAGATAAAGAAACTTTCATTAACCTCTACAAATATAAATGTAATTTTTTTTCAAACATAGTAGCATTTAAAAACAAAAAGCATAGAATAAACATAACAATCAAGCACTAGAAACAAGTGTTAAGTATAAACTGTTGAAATATTGTAACTGCAAAGAGTATTGTATTTATTATTGATTTATTATTCATTATATCAATCCCCTTTTGTGGATGATCATGTCGATCATTGTAATTGACCAAATCCCTTTTGCGGATTGGTCAAACCCTAATTGTAATATGCAAATTAAGAAGTCATCCCCCAGGAAAATTAAAGTGGTTCTAACCACCTAAAAAGACAAGTCGGCCTTGCCAGTGAAGAGACACCTCCTTTCAACACTTGCCAGTTTGTATAAATAAAGGAAGCCAACCACTCATTTTTCCACTCACTCAGCTCACTCATCTAGTGTACAAGTATTGAAGGAAGCTGCAGTTACTAGTTGTCGGAAGAAGGAAGAGAGAGAGAGGCACATTGCTTGGAGAGGATATTCTCTAGTCTTTGATTATTTTTTGGTCTAGCATCATTGTAGTTTGTCTCTTGTAGAGAGAGAGTTATTCTGGTACTGCACTTGGTTATTGAATCTATATTAAAGAAGTTTTGTTGGGTTTTATTCCCCTTGAGGGTTTCCCAGGATAAATGCTTGTGTACTCTTGTGATTGTGTTTCTCTCACTGATCCTATCTATGCTATGGTTATCTAGTAAATTGAAAATAAACCTAATAATATCTTAAACCTTAACATGAACAAGGTTAGAGGGGAATCAATGGCCTTAATCCATAATTAAATGTTCTCAATCTCATGCACCATGAGCAAAAACTAAAAACTTCATTACAATCTCTCTCCAAGGAGCATTTGGAATCTAGGTTGAACATAAGTTCCATTACAAGGTATTCGGCATAATGGATGAGTATCATCCCATTGACCATATTTAGGGGATGGAAACAAGGGCCTCGTTCCCTAATCCTTGTCTCTTGACATCAAGAGTCATGGACGAGTCCTCGAACCACCACATATTATCTCTTTAAGGTATCATTCACCATCAAGTGGGAAATGGGTGTCGTGCTGAAATGAGTTGTGAATCAAGATTTTTTCTCAAGGTCTAACTAAAGCCAGTGGAGGACAATAAAAACATTATTTTCTATCTTTTATTCATTTTAATATTTTACATATATTATAATTCTAAAATACATAGTTCTTTTGATTTTCCCATAACTTTTTATGGCCTCATCCATCCAAAAAATAAAATATATGGTGCCCAAGTAAATACTAAGATTTACAAAAAAAAGAAAAAAACAATTGATTATGTTAGTCACTCACCCTTAAACTCAATAACAATGCTTCAAGGATTCTTAACTTTATTAATTTAAAAAATATATAAAATTAACATATAAAAATGAAAAAATAGTGGCACAGAAGCATTAATTGGTATCAACAATTGTGCAAATTTGTTTAAAAGAAAAATTTAGTTAAGTACTAAACTAACATCTTAATGTGAATATATGCATTATATTTAGAAGAAAATGACAATACAAAAACATTTATATATTAACACATAAAACATTGTTGACATGGTGTAGTGTTGGTACCATTGATACAAAGTTATATCTTTTAAAAATATTTGCCTCCAGCATCAAAGTTCAAATATTTAGAAGAAAATGACAATACAAAAACATTTATATAGTAACACATAAAACATTGTTGACATGGTGCAATGTTGGTACCATTGATAGAAAGTTGTATCTTTTAAAAATATTATGCCTCCAACATCAAAGTTCACATTATTAGGTGATGTTATTAGGAAATTGTAGGAACAAATATGAAAATGAGAGAATAAAAGATTTGACATTGTAAGTATTCAACACTTTCAAATTGCAACATCAACATGACAAATCAAGGTCGCTACCAGCAAGAATATTTTTTTAAAAACTACTCTCTTTGGATAATAGACTACATAATCACTTCATTGAGAGATAACATTGGCATCAACTGGAAGGTATTAGTGTTAGAATTTTTGATCGAATGTTTGATGGCACTTAAGGTAGATCAACTCATCAAGCTACCTATGATAGTTAAGAAGACCTAGACACACACACACATGCAACAATTTTCATGGRATTCTACAAGAAATTTAGTTCATTATTTTGAGCTACCTCAGTATTAGTCCAATCATATGATATTGAGGAAGAATGTYTCTTTTTTTTATCACRCCATTTKCTTYTGGATCATTATTTTACAAATCATTGGTCAWTTATATCATGAAATYAAGCCTTTGTGTAGAATAATMCCAACTCTTGGAATGCRCATGCAAGAAAAATCCATTCCACCTTCCATTAKCATRYRTTTGACAATTTCCTRAAATTTATTAATAATCAACTCTAAMAATTTTCCTTGTGGGTTTTTGAATAATTATCACTTTGWACTCTAGKGATAAAGATMTTATTTTGTGGSCCACCTAAAAGGATGGTATCCCCTYATCCTTAAAAAGGAATAACCATCCATTCTTTTAGTTCTTTATTTCCCCACCAACTTATTGGGATTTGCTCCACTGTTTCACCAACTGAACCTCCAATGAAACCCATGAATTTCTCAATTTCTAACTATAGTTTCTTAACCTAATGGAATTTAACAAACATATTGTCTATGTATTCATCATTCCCTTTGCAAAGATAACATATATAAGAACCCTAAGTTTTCACTTTTCTATAAATTCACCAAGGTTAAAACTTTTTTTTTAATGCCAACCAAGTGAGTATCTTTGATTTATTTAGGGACCTAACCTTACATAGACATTTTGATCACTGAGATCTATTTTTGAGTTAGAAGATAAATCTTCTTGGTAACCAATTCTTATTGAATAAAAACCAAAGGTTTGATGTTAACCACATTATTGAATCAGGTTCCTCATTTATTGTACATGAATTCTCCTAAGATTCTCAACATAAGAGTTTGATAACTATGCATCTTATCCTTTTCGGCCTATAGAAAATGCCATCTTCCATCCTTTCTGATGTAGGAGCATCACCAGCACATCAAGCGAGCCAGCGCGGAAGCGGAGGATAGCTGGACAAGCCAGCATAAAATTTTTGAAAAATGCTTTGGAAATTGTTGCTCAAATATTAAATGAGTCATTTAGGAGGAGCCGCTTTTGTATATTGTAATGGACCTTGAGCAGATAGCTCTCGTCCTTTAGAATATAGTCGGCATTTAAGATAGTTAATGTTGGTAGATAGGAATTTAATTGTAGATTTGATAGTTTTAGAGTCAAAGAGGGAAAACAGATATAGACACCCTCATTGTATCATTGTAATAGAACCCCTGAGCATAGAACAGGAGCAAGAAGAGAAGGGAAAGCATAGAATTGTATCAAAAACACCCATGTACAGGCATTTGAATTAATATAATAAATCTTTGATTCAAATTCATGGTTTGTGTTGTTTCCTTGTGTATTGATGTTATGCTCATGAGTATTTGCTTCCTGTCATGCATTTGCTTTTATATGTTGTGTATGTGATTTCATGGGTGAATAGAAGTCTGAGAGGGTGAGTGAATGAGTTTCAATTGTTTCTCTAACTGAGCCAGAGGATTCCTGCAAGGAGTGCAGTTGAATTGTCCGCAAGGAGTGCGTTGACAGAAGGGTTCAATTAGAGATAGATTTTGTTCTCATTTCCTTCGAAGTGCAATTAGGCACAGTGCCGTGCAAGGAGTGCACAGGCCCAGGAAAAGTCTCAGGGTTGCAAACCTGAGCAAAGCTTTGAAATACTGCTGCTACAGGAGTGCGCAGAGTCGAACGACTTCAACACTTAGATGTTGTTGAAGGTTTTCCGCAAGGAGTGCGCGCAAGAAGTTATCTGAAGGACTTGAGAAGTCGAGAACAAGATCAGGAGGAATAGGCCTTCGAATATGCTGAAGGATAAACACCGAGAAGTTGTTATTGAAAGTATGAGGGAAGTGTTGCAGGCTAACGAGTAGGCGGAAAAGTTCTGTGGAAGAATCGTCGTCAGGTTGGTGGGCTAAGGATAGGAGAACGGACGGTCGAAATACTCTGAGGATATTTTGTGAATTTTCATGAGCCGTTGGATCTCACGGAGGTGCAGGGAGGTTACAGTATAAGCTTGGAGGAGGTTCAAAGCTCAGGAAGGGCAGAGCCATCGATCCTGAGTCACAGGGACCGTCATATCTACACGTGAAATCGTGTATCGGGGTTTCACAAGTTGAAGCTCCAAGTTGTTGCAACAAAACTTGCGATATCGCAATTCACGATATCCCGACAAGCCTAGAACGGTCCATCAACGAGGATGCATTCCAGGAGATCCGGAAGGGTCGGGGTTTGGCATATCGGGGGTTTTGACGATGAGATACATAGATAGGTTGGAATCACGATCCGCGATATCCTGACAGGAGAAGTCATGTGGGCCACAGTAGAGGCTAGTGGAGTAGAGGTGGCATAGTATCGGGGATCGGGAAAGGTCAAGTCTCGGATCCTTTGACATCAGGATTCATGATCCTGTGAATTTCGATATCCCGATCGAAGCGACGAGAAGTGGGGAAAGTCAAATCGTATGTGCGCAACGGAGATTCGGCACGTCGGGTATCGGGAGTCGAAAAATCAAAGTGTTTGATATCGCAAGTGGCGAAACCGTGATAAGAGAAATCCTGACAGGGGAATAGGTCAACGTTGACTGAGCCATCGGGTATCGAGGATTCGAGAGCCCAGTGATCGACAGTGAACTTGCGAAGCCGCGAGTTCTGATTCTCCGATAAATAAAGAAAGGGGGATTGTGCAGAAGATAATCTGTGGGGTGAAGATTTCCTGATAGGGAAATAGAAGAACCTTGGAGTTCCTCGGGCCGAGAAGAAGAAGATCCTGTGAGAGCCTACGTGCTCTGAGGAGTGCGGTTGCGTCAGGTTTGGTATCAGAGCCCATAAAGAATCTTTTCTCTCTGTAGCAGAGAAGAAGGAAATTCGCCATGCCACCCAGGAGAGAAAGACAGTCACCTGATCCAGAGGATAGAGAGGTAAGAAGAAGAGGAAGGAAGGTAGTCAATCCATAAATGGAGAGACAAATGCATGATCTCTGAGCAAGACTTGAGGACATGGAGATAGCGCAAAGATGCACAGCCAGTGCAGGGGATCTGAGCGATTCCGAGAATGAAGTAGAGGCCGAACGTGAGGAGGAAGTTACAACTGAGGATGCAGTGAATGAATGCTTAATCAAAGCTATCGCAAGGATGGGTGCCAAGGCAAAAATACACATTCCAGTTTACGAGGGAAATTTGGATGCAGAAGAGCTTCTAGACTGGATTAGAGCTCTTGACACCTACTTCGACTATGAAGATGTCGAAGAGGATAAGAAGTTTAGACATGTTGTCACACGCTTGAAAGGACATGCATCATTGTGGTGGGATGAGATACAAGCTGACAGACGCTGCAAAGGCAAGTAGAAGATCAAGAGTTGGGATCGAATGATCGCAAAGATGAAGGAAAAATTCATCCCAAGGGACTATCAAATTACTTTGTTCAGGAGGATGCAGAAACTGAGATAGAAGCGGATGACAGTGAAAGAATACACTGAGGAATTCTATCGACTGAACATCAGGGTAGGTCATTGGGAGAGCGATGATGAGAAGGTTGCTAGATATCTGAATGGTCTGAGATACGACATTCAGGATGAATTGAGCATGGTAACCATCTAAACGGTATAGGACGCTTATCAGATGGCTCTGAAGGCTGAAGAGAAGCTGATCCATAAGCAAGGTCAGCGAGGGCGAGGTAGAAGTCATCCCAGAGGCAAAACAGTTTCCTAGGATAAATATCAGAAGCCCAAGGAGGAATGGAAGAAACCTTAGGGTAAATTTGAGAGAGGTGGAACCTCACAGCGAGGGCCATATGTTGAGCAGAGAGGACAACATAATGAGTAGAGGGGAGATTATGCTGAAAACAATACTTTTCCTCGTACCAGAGGTAGAGGAAGAGGAAGAGGTGGAGTAATCACATGCTTCACATGTGGAAAGAATGGGAACAAGTCTTATGAGTGTCCAGAGAAAAAGAAGGACATTGGAGAAGATCACATCACTGAAGCGCATAGGCATGATGTTGATGTGGAAGACGTAGAAGGTGGAAGATCGCTCATGATGCGTAAAGTCCTTTTGACACCTGAGAAGGAGGTGCAGGAAAATTCAGCTCAAAGGACCAGACCGTTCAGAACAACTTGCAAAACCAAGGACATGGTGTGTAAGGTCATTGTTGACAGTGGTAGCACGGATAATCTCGTATCCACAGAGATGGTAGAGAAGCTGGAGCTGGAAACGACTGATCATCCAAGCCCATACAGAGTTTCGTGGCCATAGAAAGGACACCAGCTAACTTTTACTAAACAATGCTTGGTTGAATTCAAAATAGGTGGATATAATGATAAGATTTTATCTGATGTCATTCCTATGGATGTATGTCATTTATTGCTGGGTAGACCATGAAAATATGACAGAAATGTGATTCATGATGGGAGGATGAACACATATACCCTGGAGAAAAATGGGAGAACCCATATGTTGCATCCGATAAAATATAAGGAGGTGAAGCCAGAAGTGAACAACACAATACTTCTCATGAGTGGGAAGGAGATTCTTACAGAGGTGAAGAAGAAAGAAGATCCACAATTATTTGTGGTCAAAAAGCCAAGAATTGTTCTGAATAGCACAAGAGTGGATGATTTTCCAGATGAGATTCAGGAACTACTGGAAGAGTTCGCTGACATCATAGTGGACGAATTACCTCGTTCATTTCCACCGATGAGGAGTGTGAGTCATCGTATAGACCTCATACCAGGAGCCAGTTTGTTGAATAAAGCCGCGTATAGGTTGACACCGCAAGAGAATGAAGAGGTTAATAAGCAAGTCAAGGAGTTGTTGGACAAGGGATTAGTCAGGGAGAGTTTGAGCCCATGTGTTGTTCCAACAGTACTCAGTCTGAAGAAGGATGGAGGTTGGAGAATGTGTACCGACTCAAGAGCCATCAATAAAATAACCATCAGGTACAAGTTCCCATTGCCAAGAATGGATGATTTAATGGATTGCCTGAGTGGGGAAAACTTTTTTTCAAATATTGATTTGAAAAGCGGATATCATCAGATTCGCATGAGTGAAGGCAATGAGTGGAAAACAGCGTTCAAGACAAACGAAGGTTTGTATGAATGGCTAGTCATGTCGTTTGGCTTGACGAATGCACCGAGTACATTTATGAGGTTGATGAATGAAGTCCTGAGGGAATTCATTGGAAAATTTGTCATCATGTATTTGGATGACATATTGATTTACAGTAAATCAGAGGCTGAACATTTGAAGCATTTGGCCATTGTGATGAAGAAGTTACAGTAGGAGAAGCTATTAATAAATATGAGGAAATCTTCATTCATGAAGACAGAGCTCATTTATCTGGGTTTTGTTATTTCGGCGAATGAGTTAAGAATGGATCCAGATAAAGTGGAAGTAATTAAGAATTGGCCATCATCGATAAATATTTTCGAAGTGAGAAGTTTTCATGGTTTGGCTAGTTTCTACAGGAAGTTCATCAGGAATTTCAGTGGAATTAGCGCAGCGATGATGGATAAAGTGAAGAAGCGGCATAAATCTTTTCATTGGACAACAGAGGCTAAGAAGAGCTTCAATTTGTTGAAGCGAAAGATCACAGAACAACCAGTTCTGGTGTTGCCGGATTTCCTGAAGACATTTCAGGTGAAATGTGATGCAAGCGGGTTTGCCATAGGAGCAGTCTTGAGTCAGGAAGATAGACCAATTACATATTTTAGCGAGAAGTTGAACGAGGCAAAGGTGAAATACTCCACGTATGATAAGGATTTTTATGCTATCATACAAGAACTGAAAAAGTGGAGGCATTACTTAATCCCGAAAGAATTTGTTTTATACAGTGTTAATCATGCATTACAGTTTGTGACTCAACAAGAGAAGTTGAATCAGAAACATGCAAAATGGGTAGAGTATATGCAGAATTTCACATTTGTGATTAAGCATATTTCGGGTACTGCTAACAAAGTAGCTGATGCTTTGAGAAGGAAGTGTTTGTTGTTGCAGGAGTTCAGAGTCAAAACCTTAGGTTTTGAAAATATCAGGGACATGTACACAGGTGATGTAGATTTTGGAGAGGCATATGAAGCAGCGGGGAATCCAGTTCTCAGTGACAGAAGCCCTTGGATAGATTATATGATCTAGGAGGGATTTTTGTTCATAGGTAATCAACTGTGTATTCCGAAATGGTCCATGAGGGAGAACTTGTTAAAGGAGAAACACAGTGGTGGATTAGCAGGACACTTTGGCCATGATAAGACATTCGCGAAGTTGAACGAATCATACTTTTGGCCAAGGATGCGAGAAGATGTCAAGAGATTTGTGGACAGGTGTATAATTTTCCAGCATTCGAAGGGGAGAAAGCAGAATGCAGGTCTTTATCATCCATTGCCCATACCAGAGAGGCCATCGGAGGCGATAAGCATGGATTTTGTATTGGGGTTACCAAAGACACAAAGAGGTGTTGATTCAATCTTTGTGGTCGTGGACAGGTTTTCTAAGATGGCACACTTCATCCCATGCCATAAAACCAACGATGCAACTCACATTGCAAATATGTTCTTCAAAGAGGTCTTTCAGCTTCATGGATTGCCGAAAAGCATAGTTTCGGACAGAGACACAAAATTCATAGGGAATTTTTGGAGGACCTTATGGAAGAAGCTAGGAACTAACTTGGCGTTTAGTTCTTCTTATCATCCTCAGACGGATGGACAGACGAAAGTGGTCAATAGAAGTCTGGGAGACTTGTTGAGAAGCTTGGTGACAGAGCACCACAGCCAGTGGGATAACATACTACCACAGGCAGAGTTTGCATACAATGATTCAGAAAATCGGAGCACAGGAAAAAGTCCATTTCAGATTGTGTATGGCACACAACCGAGAGGAGCTTCTGAACTGAGGGATTCAGAACAGACTGTGACTAGCAGCGCTAGTGGAGAAGAATTCGCTGAGGCGGTGAAGGAACTTCACAGCAGGGTGAAGCAGCGACTGCAAAAATCAAGTCAGGAATATAAGTGCAAAGTAGATCAGCATCGGAGACAACTTCAGTTCGAAGTTGATGATCTAGTTCTAACACATTTGAGGAGGGAAAGGTTCCCGAGGGGAACATACAATAAATTGAAAATGAAGAAAATTGGACCATGTAAGGTCTTGAGAAAATTCGGGGAAAATGCTTATGAGATCAAGTTGTCGGATGGCATCGGAATATCTCCAATATTCAATATTGCAGATTTATACCCATACAGGGCTGGAGAAGCAGAGACTGGAACATAGGAGCCAGTGATCCAGTGGATGAAACAAATTCCAGTTGCAGAGAAGCTGTAGATGGAATGCATACTGGACAAGAGAGTGGGTAAGAAGACCCGAAGGAAGGAATACTTCGAGTATCTGGTCAAATGGAAGGGCCACCCAGTGGAAGATGCCAACTGGGAGAGTGAAGCGAAGATACAAAAGCATGGACAGACCATGCAGGAGCTCATGGACAGGAGCCCATGAAATTTTTTCAAGTGAGGGAGTATGATGCAGGAGCATCACTAGCACATCAAGCGAGCCAGCGTGTAAGTGGAGGACAGCTAGACAAGCCAGCATAAAATTTTTGAAAAATGCTTTGGAAATTGTTGCGCAAATCTTAAATGCATCATTTAAGAGGAGGCACTTTTGTATATTGTAATGGAACTTGAGCGGATAGCTCTCGTCCTTTAGAAGATAGTCGACATTTAAGATAGTTAATGCTGGTAGATAGGAATTTAATTGTAGATTTTATAGTTTTAGAGTCAAAGAGGGAAAACGGATATAGACACCCTTATTGTATCATTGTAATAGAACCCCTGAGCATAGAACGGGAGCAAGAAGAGAAGAACAAGCAGAGAATTGTATGAAAAACACCCATGTACAGGCATTTGAATTAATATAATAAACTTTTGATTCAAATTCATGGTTTGTGTTGTTTCCCTGTGTATTGATGTTATGCTCATGAGTATTTGCTTCTTGTCATGCATTTGCTTTTATATGTTGTGTATGTGATTTCATGGGTGAATAGAAGTTTGAGAGGGTGAGTGAATGAGTTTCAATTGTTTCCCTAATTGAGCCAGAGGATTCCTACAAGGAGTGCAGTTGAATTGTCCACAAGGAGTGCGTTGACAGAAGGGTTCAATTAGAGATAGCTTTTGTTCTCATTTCCTCGGAAGTGCAGTTAGGCATAGTGTCGTGCAAGGAGTGCATAGGCCCAGGAAAAGTCTCAGGGTTGTGAACCTGAGCAAAGCTTTGAAAGATTGCTGCTACAGGAGTGCGCAGAGTCGAACAAATTCAACACTTAGACGTTGTTGAAGGTTTTCCGCAAGGAGTGCGCGCAAGAAGTTCTCTGAAGGACTTGAGAAGTCGAGAACAAGCTCAGGAGGAATAGGCCTTCGAATCTACTGAAGGATAAACGTCGGGAAGCTGCTATCGAAAGTCTGAGGGAAGCATTGCAGGTTAACGAGCAAGTGGACAAGTTCTGTGGAAGAATCGTCGTCAGGTTGGTGGGCTAAGGATAGGAGAACCGACGGTCGAAATCCTCTGAGGAGATTTTGCGAAGTTCCGTGAGCCGGATCTCACGGAGGTGCAGGGAGGTTACAGTATAAGCTTGGAGGAGGTTCGAAGCTCAAGAAGGGTAGATCCGTTGATCCCGAGTTACAGGGACCATCAGATCTACACGTGAAATCGTGTATCGGGGTTTCGCAAGTTGAAGCTCCAATTTGTTGCAACGAAACTTGCGATATCGCGATTCGCAATATCTCGACAAGCCCAGAACTGTCCATCAACGAGGACGCATGCCAGGGGATCCAGAAGGGTCGGGGTTCGGCATATCAGGGGTTTTGACGACGAGATAAACAGACAGGTTGGAATCGCGATCCGCGATATCCCAACAGGAGAAGTCGTGTGGGCCACAGTAGAGGCTAGTGGAGTACAGGTGGCAAAGTATCGGGGATCGGGAAAGGTCAAGTCCCGGATCCTTCGACATCAGGATTCACGATCCCGCGAATTCCGATATCCCGATCGAAGCGACAAGAAGTGGGGAAAGTCAACTCATATGTGCACATCGGAGATTTGACACGTCGGGTATCGGTAGTCGAAAAATCAAAGTGTTTGATATCACGAGTGGTAAAACCGCGATAAGAGAAATCCTGGCAGGGGAAGAGGTCAGCGCTGACTGAGTCATCAGGTCTCGGGGATTCGAGAGCCCAGTGATCAACAGTGAACTTGCGAAGCCGTGAGTTCTGATTCTCCGATAAATAAAGAAAGGGGGATCGTGCAGAAGATAGTCTGTGTGGTGCAGATTTCCCGATAGGGAAATAGAAGAACCTTGGAGTTCTTCGGGTCAAGAAGAAGAAGATCCTGTGAGAGCAGACGTGCTCCGAGGAGTGCGGCTGCATCACTTTCCACCAAACAATGGGGAATTCATGGTATACATCATGATTAAGTGTGAAATACTAGTGTGCCAAATATTTATATTTTCTCTCTCAGAGTCTACAATTATTTCTACAGGCCACTCATGGATGTATCCCTATCCTTATTTGTTCCTCATTACCTATTTTCCATGCTATCCATTTTCCCATTAATGGAAAAGATTGCACTAGATAGTTTTAGTGAATGGAAGGATTGATTATTTGATTTCCTCTTATTCCTAATCCAGTCAATAATAGCAAGGCTTATATATATAT
>JZKD02S1679416.1:199350-213053 GCA_000966675.3 Picea glauca
GGAATCAATGGCCTTAAGCCATAATTGAACCTTCTCAATCTCATTCACCATGAACAAAAACTAGAAACTGCAATACAAGCCCTCTCCAAGGAGCATTTGGAATCTAAGTTGAACTGCAATACAAGCCCTCTCCAAGGAGCATTTGGAATCTAAGTTGAACTGCAATACAAGCCCTCTCCAAGGAGCATTTGGAATCTAAGTTGAAAATAAGTGTCATTACAAGGTCCTCGGAATCATGGATGAGTATGAGTCCATTTACCATAGTTAGGGGAGGGAAACAAGATCCTCGTTCCCTAATCTTTGTCTCTTGAGATCAAGAGTCATGGACGAGTCCTCGGACCACCACATATGATCTCTTTAAGGTATCATTCATCATCAAGTTGGACATGGGTGCCTTGATGAAATAAGTTGTGAATCAA
Source organism: Picea glauca (assembly GCA_000966675.3). Taxonomy (NCBI): domain Eukaryota; kingdom Viridiplantae; phylum Streptophyta; class Pinopsida; order Pinales; family Pinaceae; genus Picea; species Picea glauca. The sequence continues at coordinate 199,770 of JZKD02S1679416.1, forward strand.
GAATTTTTCTCAAGGTCTAACTAAGGTTAGTGGAGGACAACAAAAGCATTATTTTCTATTTTTTATTCATTTTCATTTTTTACATATATTATAATTCTAATATACATATTGCTTTTGATTTTTCCATAACTTTTTATTGCCTCATCCATCCAAAAAATAAAATACATCCATCCAAAAAATAAAATATATGGTGCACAAGTACATACTAAGATTTACCAAAAAAAAAAAATACAATTGACTATGTTACTCACTAACCCTTAAACTCAATCATAATGCTTCAAGGATTCTTAACTTTATTAATTTTAAAAATATATAAAATTAACATAGAAAAATGAAAAAATAGTGGCACAGAAGCACTAATTGTTATCAACAATTGTGCAAATTTGTTTAAACTTTTTTTTAGTTAAGTACTAAAATAACATCTTAATGTGAATATATGCATTATATTTAGAAGAAAATGACAATACATAAACATTTATATAGTAAAACATAAAACATTGTTGACACGGTGTAGTGTTGCTACCATTGATACAAAGTTGTATCTTTTAAAAAGATTATGCCTCCAACATCAAAGTTCAAATATTTAGAAGAAAATGACACTAGAGAAACATTTATATAGTAACACATAAAACATTGTTGACATGGTGGAGTGTTGGTACCATTGATACAAAGTTGTATCTTTTAAAAAGATTATGCCTCCAACATCAAAGTTCACACTATTAGGTGATGCTATTAGGAAATAGTAGGCAACAATATGAAAAGGAAAGAATAAAATCTTTGACATTGTAAGTATTCAACACTCTCAAATTGCAACATCAACATGACAAATCAAGGTCGCTATCAATAAGAATATTTTTTTTGAAAACACTCTCTCTTTGCATAATAGACTACATAATCACTTCATTGAGAGATAACATTAGCATCAACTGAAAGCTATTAGTGTTAGAATTTTTTATCTAATTTTTTATGGAAATTAAGGTAGATCAACTCATCGAGCTACCTATGATAGTTAATAAGACCTACACACACACACACACACACACACATGCAACAATTTTCATGGGATTCTACAAGGAATTTAGTTCATTATTTTGAGCTACCTCAATATTAGGCCAATCATATGATATTGAGGAAGAATGTATCTTGTTTTTATCACAACATTGGCTTCAGGATCATTCTTTTACAAATCATTGGTCAATTATATCACGAAATTAAGCCTCTATGTAGAATAATCCCAGCTCTTGGAATGTGCATGGAAGACAAATCCATTACACCTTCCATTAGCATGTGTTTGACAACTTCCTGAAATTTATTAATAATCAACTCTAACATTTTCCTTGTGGGTTTTTGAATAATTATCAATATGTACTCTTGATCCAAAAAGGATCCATGGGAGACTAAAGATAACTTAGAATTCGTAGAAGCAACTCAGGAAGCTCAGAATGGCCTCAACAGACAAAGAAAGGGAAAAAATTCAAAGTCCTCAAAATTGGTATCATCATGAAGAGCGTGTCACAAGCTTTCCAACAATGTAAATGGCTCGTTAAACAGAGTTAAAGATCAAAATATATTCGTGGTCAAATTATTGGTCAACCTATCCCAGTCAACAGGGATGAGTCAGCATGCGTACTGTTGACGTCAACACTAGTATGGATGGCATCATCATCCGTATAGCTTATGTGGCACATGTAGAGGGTGACATGTGTCATGTTGATGTCAACATGGTGACGTGAAAACACCATAGTCTACCACATGTCACTCATTTTTGGAATTTTTGGGCAAATCTATGGGCGAATGAAAATGTGACACACGACAGTCCGTAGAGCCACGTGGCAGACCATACATCCACCTTTCCACTGATGGGGAAATATGACCAAGTAGAGATGATGTGGTAGTGACTGTGCAAGAAGGTGATGTGGGCCAATGAGTGGTTGCCACGTGGCCCAGTCATGGGCTACCAAGTGGCAGGAAGGAAATGCCCAATGTGGGATAACAACCAAATTTCTAAAAAAAATATAATAAATAAAAATCAGCCAAAATAGTGGCAAGATCCTCAAAATCTGGTCGGCCTGCCAAACTAGCAATGATCCGCCAAGATTAAAGCTCCTTCATATCTGTCTAACCATTATCTGTCTGCCATATATAGCAGTCATTGCCAATGGTTAGCGCCAACGTGGGGTTGTTGTAACAAAGTGCCAAAAAGGGGAGGCTCGTGGGATTGACCCTGGGACCTCCCCCAACCACTATGCTTTTAATATAACACTGCCAACCAACTAGCCTAATGTCTATGTTGGTACATCCACCCTCCATTTTTACTTAATAAGCCAAGTCTACAGAGTTCAGGGGTCAGAATAGGGATGACCGTACAGATAGGGAACGGTTTCTGAGAAATTTTCCCATGAATTAACTGCAGGGGCAGGCACAGAAACTGAAGTGAAATTCCTCAGGGAGATGGAAGTGCCAGACTCATATCGAGGCATGGAGACAGTCATTATTGGGTAATTTGATGCCACAAATTTAGTGGTTTTGTTTGTTTTCTGATCTGAGCAAGCTTCTGCAACTTAACTCCAGAATGAGGTATACTTATGTATTTTGCCAAATTCTTTTGTTGACTTAATAAAAAGGCATACACATTTGAGAGAAGGACCTAGAGACGTAGTCCACCAGGGACAAACTCCGTTATCAAGTTTTTGTGTTCAAATTTGATGCTTATGTCTCTTCATTATTGCGTATTTCCTTCTTTATGGTGCACTTTAATTTATGCTCATTTAATACAATTCTTTATAAGTCACATCGATGAAAAGATCTTGGATCATGTTGGTATCAGAGAATTCATGTTTGACTTGAATTATTGAGTGTGAATTCTTACTAGGGCCAAGCATAAGTAGGGTGAAGGAACTCTTTATACTTTCAATCCGGAAGTTGGTCGTGCATCCCGAAGGAAGAAAATGGACAAAGAGGGCAAGCATGATGAACAGGACAAAAAATTCCATATGGTATTTTATCGCATGTCAGAAATGGTCAAGTGAATGTATGGAGACTACGAGAAGAGGATGAAGAAGTAAGGGAAGAAAAAGGAAGTGCAAGAAGATGATAATTCTTTAGTGAATCAAGGGGCTGGGGAAGACCCTCCTGAGCCTCAATCTTCACCATCAAGTTCTATCTCTTCTTCCTCTAAGAATTCTCATCACTCTCATAATTATAGCCATAAAATTTCTTGTAAGAAACCATTATTAAAGCTTGATGTAAAATTTGCTTTACCTATGTTTAATGGAGATGTTAATCCTGAAAAGCTAGATAATTGGATCTGATAGGTTGAAGTATATTGTCATGTTCAACATATTGATGAAGAGGAAGTTAAAGTGCAATTGACCTTTCTTTGGTTGGAAGGTACTGCTCTCGTATGGTGGGAGAGAAAAATTCAGGACATAAGTAAGTGTGGTAATCTTCTTTCCACATAGTCAGAATTTAAATCAGTAATAAGGAAGAAATTTTATCCATTGGGTTATTTACATAAAGTAATGATGGGATGGAAAACTTTAATACAAAGTAAAGTCAAAATGTACAAAGTTTCACAAAAGAATTTAGGAATAAATCTCTTGCATTAAACATTCCTTTGGATTCTTATGAAACTTTAATGAAGTATATTGGCGCACTTCACAGTTATATTCATCATACTTTACTATTTTTTAACCCCACTAGTCTTGATGAAGTTTGTGTGCAAGTCACTCACCTTGAGAACATGGGAAAGCATGTTCAAGAAGATCCCACAAAGAAACGTTCCAATCTCCCACATAAGTAGTTGAAGAAGTTTAAAATGAAGGACAAAAGGACCGCCACTATAAATAGAAAAGAAGGAAATTCATCTTGCACTCATTGCAAGAAGAATGGCCACGATGATGAACACTGTTGGAAACTACATCCAAAGAAGAGACTGAAATAGTTCGGTGGAAAGGGGAAGACAAAGAACATTGCTACAATGCAACAAGATCTTGGTTCCGATTTAGGAGATGAAGGAAAGATTACAGCGGTTGGAGTACAAGGTAAAGGTTCCCTTCATTCTAGTTCAAATTCCAATAATGAATCTCATGATGATGAAATAAAGATGAATGAATTATTTCATATAAGATTTGTATCTAAACACACTAAGATAGATACATTATTTGATTTGGGTTCCCAAGTAAACTTGATATATGAAGCACTTGTCAAAAAGATGGGTCTTGAAACTAAACCACATCCAAAGCCTTATCCTCTTGGTTGGGTATGTGATAAAGTAAATCTTAATGTCACCATTCATTGTAGGGTCAGATTTGTTACTTCTTCAAAGTTGATTGATGAAGTGGATTTGGATGTTGTATCACTTGATATATGTGGCATAGTGTTGGGGAGTCCTTATCTTTATGATAGAAAATCAGTCTTCTTTCGTCATGAGAACACATATCACCTTACTAAAGGGGGAGTGGAATATATTGTTAGATCCCACAACATGAGGGTAAACACAACACTTGTTAGTGTGGGACAAATGAACAAACTCATAAACACTGATAAGAAATATGTAGTCATGGTTGTAAGGGAAAAAGATGTTGGAACATCCGACGCTTTTCAAGGATGTGATCCTTCTCATAAGAAAGAATTAATTGATATTGCTTCTAAGTATGATGATATTTTCTAGGAACTATATGGATTACCTCCTAAGAGGGAAATACAACATGAAATAAATCTTCAGTAGGATTATCCTCTTCTAATGTGGGCATGTACATGATGTTAGTTGTAGAGATGACAGAGATCAAAAAGCAGGTACACAGCTTATTGGATCAAGGGGACATCGGACCCATCTCATCTCCTTGGAGTTCGTCGATCGTGATGGTGCCAAATAAGGATGACACATGGAGAATGCGTATTGATTACCAGGCCTTAAATAAAATCATGGTGAAAAATTGATACCCTCTTCCTTGTATAGATAATTTACTTGATCAATTAATGAATGTTGTTTATTTCACTAAGTTGGATTTGCACAGTGGATACCATCAGATCAGGGTTGCAGAAAAGGTTACATGGAAGACAACCTTTAAAACCAAACAGGGATTGTTTGAGTGGTTAGTTATGCCATTTGGGATTTGTAATGCTCTAGCAACCTTCATTTGTGTGATGAATGATGTATTCAGGCCATTTCTAGATGATTTTGTGATTGCATATTTAGATGACATTCTTATATTTAGTGGGACTTGGGATGAACATGTAAGGCATTAAAAGCAAGTATTGGATACTTTGCAAAGGGAAATGTTGCATGTAAAATTTTCCAAATGTGAATTTGGTAAGACTGCACTTGCATACTTAGGTCATATTGTAGGAGGAGGACAATTAAAAATTCATCCTTCAAAGATTGATGTAATTGTAAATTGGCCTTAGCCCAAAAGTGTAACCGAACTACGGAGCTTCTTAGGTGCAATCCAGTACTATAGGAGAGTCATTTCAAACTTCTCCTTTATAGAATCTCCTTTGCATTCCTTAACCATTGTGAAGAACACTTTTCAGTGGGGAGGAAAGTAACAAAAATATTTCGACACTTTGAAGGAAAATATTAGTACCACACCAATATTAGCACTGTTGAATCTTCAACAACCTTTCAATATCAAGATGGATGTCAATGCAATATCGTAAGCCTATCTGTTACCGCTATGAAAATTTTAACCAAGTTGTTGTTAACTATCCTATGTATGATAAAGAGTTGTATGCATTAGTTCAAAGCGTAAAGAAATGGAATCACTACTTATTAGGGAAGGAAATAATCATACATACTCAAAAAAGGATGTCGAAACATCCGTCACTTTTCAAGGATGTGATCCTTCTCATAAGAAAAAATTAATTGATATTGTTTCTAAGTATGATGATATTTTCTAGGAACTAGATGGATTACCTCCTAAGAGGGAAATACAACATGAAATAAATCTTCAGTAGGATTATCCTCTTCCTAATGTGGGCATGTACAGGATGTTAGTTGTAGAGATAACATAGATCAAAAAGCAGGCACAAGGCTTATTGGATCAAGGGGTCATCAGGTCCAGCTCATCTCCTTGTGGTTCTCCGATCGTGATGGTGCCAAATAAGGATGACACATGGTGAATGCGTGTTGATTACCAAGCCTTAAATAAAATCACGGTGAAAAATTAATACCCTCTTCCTCGTATAGATGATTTACTTGATCAATTAAAGAATGTTGTTTATTTCACTAAGTTGGATTTGTGCAGTGGATACCATCAGATCAGGGTTGCAGAACAGGATGCATGGAAGACAACCTTTATAATCAAACATGGATTGTTTGAGTGGTTAGTTATGTCGTTTGGGATTTGTAATGCTCTAGCAACCTTCATGTGTGTGATGAATGATGTATTCAAGCCATTTCTAGATGATTTTGTGATTGTATATTTAGATGACATTCTTATATTTAGTGGGACTTGGGATGAACATGTAAGGCATGTAAAACAAGTATTGGATACTTTGCAAAGGGAAACATTGTATGTAAAATTGTCCAAATGTGAATTTGGTAAGATTGCACTTGCATACTTAGGTCATATTGTAGGAGGAGGAAAATTAAAAATTGATCCTTCCAAGATTGATATAATTGTAAATTGGCCTGAGCCCAAAAGTGTAACTGAAATACAAAACTTGTTAGGTGCATTTTAGTACTAGAGGAGATTCATTTCAAAATTCTCCTTTATAAAAGATCCTTTGCATGCCTTAACCAGTGTGAAAAACACTTTTCAGTGGGGAGGAAAGCAACAAAAATATTTTGACACTTTGAAGGAAAAGATCAGTATCACACCAGTATTAGCACTATTGAATCTTCAACAACCTTTCAATATCAAGACAGATGCCAACGGGTATGCCATGGGTGCAATATTGATGCAATATCGTAAGCCTATCTGTTACGTATGATAAAGAGTTGTATGCATTAGTTCAAAGCATAAATAAATGGAAACACTACTTGTTAGGGAAGGAAACAATCATACATAAAGATCATCAACCCTTACAGTATCTCCATGCACAAACCAAGATGCAATAATATTGACATTACAGATGGATGGGTTTTCTTCAACAATTTCATTTGGTAATCAAATACAAAAAGGGTACAAGTAACAAGGTAACTGATATTCTTTCTAGAACTCCTATTGTTGCTTCTATTATTTTTAAGAATGCTTCTTTATCTCATGATAGCTATGTGGAACAATATGCCATTGATGAAGATTTTAAAGAAGTATTTGAGAAGATAACCCATGGTGCACAGGTAGAGAACTATTTCCTGCAGGGAAAACTACTCTACCATCTTGGAAAGCTATGTATTCCTACAAGTGAATGGGGCCATGTAATACGAGAAACTCACACTTCTCTTGTGTCTGGGAATTTTGGGGTAGGAAAAACTATGGCTCATCTATAGAGGTTTTTTTACTGGCCTCAAATGAAAGCAATTGCAACTAAATATGTAAAGGGGTGTGTGATGTGTTCTACTTGTAAGCCCACTAATAGAAAATTGGGGCTATACTCACCGCTTCCTGTTCCATCCCATCCATGGGTAAGTATATCCATGGATTTTGTAGGGGTTTTACGAATGTTGAAAAGGGGCCATGACTATTTGTATGTTGTAGTGGATAGGTTCAACAAGATGTGTATATTAATGCCATGTAAAAAGAAGATCATTATTGAGAAGATTGATAATCTCTTCTTTCAATATGTTTGGGTTCACTTTGGGTTACCCACATCCATTATCTCAGATCGAGATTCTCGATTCCTTGGGGATTTTTGGACAAGATTGTGGAGAATGATGGATGCTAAGTTGAAGAGGAGCACTGCTTTCCATCCACAGACTGACGGATAGACAAAGGTTGTTAACCCAATAGTGGTACTTTTTCTTCAAGGCTATTGTAGCAAGCATCCCAAGTTATGGGATGAAAAAATACCCTATGTATAACATGCTTACAATCGAGCCTTACATTCCTCCACTCAATTTTCGCCTTTTGAGACATGTTTTGGGTATTTTCCTAAGGTTTCTTTGGACTTGATGTATGGGAGGGATGTTGATTCAAATGAAGAAATAAATGAAGACAAAGCCCACAAATTCATTCAGAGGATCCAGCAGGTACATCCAGCAGTCAAGGAACAATTGGAGAAAATTCAAGAACGGTATAAAGCTTAGCATGACAGACACATGGTTGATCATTAGTTTCAAGTTGGAGACTAGGTATGGCTTCAAATCAACAAGAAGAAATTGAAGGGTGAAGGCAAGAAACTCAAGCCCATCCATTATGGACCCTTCACTATTTTGGAGAAAAGTGGTACCAATGCTTTTTGTCTAGATCTTCCACCTTATATGCATATCTACTCAGTTGTACATGTGGAAAACTTGAAACTTTTTGAGCCTCCCATGATCATGGATCAGGGTGAGGAAGTTTCAATACCTTTAGTTGATGAGTTTTCTCCTGAGTACTTGGATGAGTTGGAGGAAGATATCATCTTGGATATAAGGACGAGGACTTCGCGCATGGGTGATGTTTATTATCTTTGAGTGGGATTAAAGGGCACACATCCAAGCAAGGCAAAGCGGATTGAGAAGGACAAGGTGAGGGAACTCTTCCCTCACTTATCTGTTGATTGATGAAATATTTTGGTTGTCCAAAAAGATCTCAGTGGGAAGGCGTGATCGAACAAGGATCCAGAGGAGACTAAGGATAACTTAGAATTCGCAGAAGAAACTCAGGAAGCTTAGAATGACCTCAGTATACAGAGAAAGGGAAAAAAAATTCAAAGTCCTCAAAACTTAGTGAAATTGGCATCATCGCAAAGAGCGTGACACAATATTTCGAACGATGTAAACAACTCGTCAAACGAAGTTACAGATCAAAAGATATTCATGGTCAAAGTATTGGTCAACCTAACCCAATTAGTAGGGATGAGTCAGCATCTGTACTGCTGATGTCATCACCAGTATGAATGACATCATCATCTGTACAGTATACGTGGCACATGTAGAGGGCGACATGTGTCATGATGACATCATCATGGTGATGTGGCAGCACTAGAGGCTGCCACATGTCACTCATTTTTGGACTTTTTGGGAAAATCCTTGGACCAATGAAAAGGTGCCACATGGAAAATCATACATCCACGTGGCAAACCGTACAACCACTTGTCCAGTGACATGACAAGCTAATCAAGTAGATATGACATGGCAGTCACTGTGCAAGAAGGTGACATGGGCCAATGAGTGGTCGCCACGTGGCCCAATCATGGGATGCCATGTGGTAGTAGGGAAATGCCCAATATTGGCTAACAACCAAATTTCTAAAAATTATTTAATAAATACAAATCTGCCAAAATAGTGGCAAGACACTAAAAATTTGGATGGTCTGCCAAACTAGCAATGATCCGCCAAGATTAAAGATCCATCCTATCTAACTAACCACTATCTCTCTACCATATAGGGGAAGCTCATGGGCTTGACCCCGAGACCTCCCCCAACCACTGTGATTTTAATTAAAAATAGACAATGCCAAAAAAAACACAAGAAACAAATTAAAAGGTAGACAAATTCAATTTTTTTATGAAACTATAATTTTCTTAGACTAAACAAAATTCCTATCTCATCTATTTTTTTTTTTTCTTTTAATTTCAATCATCTAACATATATCAAAATTCAAAAACCAAAATTTCACAATCAAAATATTATCAATTAAATAGAGCTATAATTTCCAACTAAAATTCTATCTACCTTTTAAAAATTAATTAAGCTTATACACTTTTTAACTTATATCAAACATTATTTATATATACACCACATAAAAGAGCCTTAATCTTAAGGTCCAAATTAAAAAAATGAGATATTGCAATCCCCTCAATCTGAACATCTTAAAAAAAACCATATATCAGAATCACATGCTCAGAATACTTACAATCCATGTCAGGAATACTTCCAAAGGATAATAACTCGATTGAAATGAAAACATGATATTCAAAGATAGTAACATCCGAAAAATTAGAATCCCCTTAATCTCAACTTCTGAGAAGAAAACATAATAACTCGATTGAAATGAAAATATGATAATCAAAGTTAGTAACATCCAAAATTGATAATGAATACAAGATAATGATTGAGTTGTACCCTATCAATTTTAGTTCGTTCAATCGAATTGCTCCGTACTGAAAACATGATAATCAAAGTTAGTAACATCCGAAATTGATAATGATTGAGTTGTACCCTATCAATTTTAGTTCGTTAAATCAAATTGCTCCATACTGAAAACATGATAATCAAAGTTAGTAACATCTGAAATTGATAATGAAAACATGATAATGATTGAGTTGTACCCTATCAATTTTAGTTCGTTCAATCGAATTTCTCTGTACTGAAAACATGATAATCAAAGTTAGTAAAATTCAAAATTGGTATCGAACTGGGTGAAGGAGAGTTCTAGTGACCAGAGTTTAGGGTTTCATGCTTCAGCGAACCCTCGCCCCTTCATCAACCGACCGCCTTTGCACGCACTAGGCACATTTTGCACAACAGCTCTGACTGGATCAACAAAATTAGCATAGAAGGGGGGGTGAAAGCCCCCTTGTATCGAAACATTGTAGCAAATGACCCTAAGAATGTTCGTGCACGCCAACCGTCCTTTGAACCGCCTCTGCACCTATGCAAGAAATACCTGTAGGAAGAAATGAATGGAAGCACATGTATGAACATGGATGCAGAGACCTCACATCCAAAAGTAGCTCAGGCTTGGATACCAGGAAAATGTATCCCACAATCCCCGATTACACCCCGATACATCATAAAGAGAAACATAATAGGTGAACACACTCAATTCATGAGAGACCATGCCCTCATAGGCAAGTTCTTGGGCCTCTAGCCCTCGGAAAGAGGACCGACTCGTTGGATCAAAGCTTGGTGGAACCCCAAGGGGTACTACGAGCTCCAACTAAGCTCCAAAGGGTTATTCACAATCATATTCTACAAATTGGAGGATAAAGAACACATCTTCGAAGGAGGACCCTATTTCTACAACTCTGTGGGACTCTATCTGCGCTTCTGGATCGATCACTTCTACCCAGAAAAGGAAAACTTTGCCTATGCCCTGATGTGGATTCACCTTTATTCCTTGCCTCAAGAGTTTTGGTTAGAAGAATTTTTAACAAGAATCGGTAATACTCTAGGCAAGCATGTCAAGTCCTCATAATCTAACAAGCAGAGGAAATACACCTCATATGCCAGAATATGTGTTTACATGAACATCTCTAAATCGATTCTAGGAACGGTTACCCTAGAATACCAGGATGAGGAATGGGCCCATACCATAGACTACGAAAACATACCATTCAGGTGCAGAAAGTATCATGAACATGGACATCTCTTCAGAGACTTCCCTCTCAATGCCCCCTCCAAGACAGTAGAGGAAGAAAAACCAAAGGATGGATTTACCCAGGTGCAGAATCACATAAGGCAATCACAGAACAAACCTGCTACCAATAGTGGTAGGAAAAACCCCAACACCAATTCCTTCAAATCCCTAAACAACCTCCCAGAGGAAAAAGAGGTGGAAAACCCCCACAAGACGACGGGGACATGAGACAACAATAACAAGGAATACCAGCAGTCGAAGGAGCACCTGATCCCGAGGATCCCAACCGATCCACAAATCCACCTAGACACGGGAAAAGAATAGGAAAAGGAAGAAGATACAATCATGGAAATGGATGAACATGACCTAGCAGGAATAGACTTAGACAGACTTGAAGAAGCACTTAACAAAAAAGACCTACAAACCCTATGAAAAGATCAGCTCAGGAAAGTCCACATGGTCTTTTTGGACTCATCAGCAGGAGCCACCATACGATTAGGCATCAGAGGAGATCCAAGATTAGACCAAAGAAGACATCCAAAGGAGAACAAAAGACGAGGCATAAAATCGACACAACAACTCATAAAGGAAGCCGGTAACTACATGATCAACTTGGGACAGATACACAAGCTCTCAGAGAGCTCCTTTTCCCACCCATCAAACTGTTAATTATGAATATCATCACTTGGAACATGAGAGGCCTAAATGGAAGATCCAAGCAAATGATTCTCTGAAACTGCATCAAAATGGAAGACCCTAACATTCTCCTTATCCAAGAAACCAAATGCACGGGGAAGGCTACGGAAGAAATACTCAAAAGATGTTGGCACACTTGCAACTTGTGCCACACTGACTTGAAATGTGTTGTAGGCGGCCTGGCCCTCCTCTAGAATCTATCCATAGCTATTCTAGACCAAGGCTTCTCCACTTTAGGAACTCTCACAACCCACTACCGAGCCATCGGCTCAGACAAAGACGGGTTGATCACCAATGCCTATGGACCGCAAAACATTTAGGACAAAGACCTTTTTCTTCAGAACCTAGCCTATATCAGCTCCATAGTCGAAGGCCAAAGGTGGATCGTTGGGGGAGACTTCAACATGATCCTCACACTGGAGGAAAAAATAGGTGGGAAGAAAATATTGGAACAAGACAACATAAAATTCCAGGAGCTCTTAGATAAAAAAAAATTGGTAGATATCGAAAATGGAAATGGCACATTCACTTGGACTAACAAGCGATCGGGGCCCCAACAAATAGCCTGCAGGCTTGATTGATTTCTTCTCTTGGAGACCCTCCTCTTGGAAGGCCCCCTAATAGAGTCCAACATACTCCCCAAAGCAGGCTCGGATCATTGGCCGGTTCAGCTCTGGGTTGACACTATGGCCACCCCAAAGCTCAAACCCTTCATATTTGAGAAATTCTGGCTTTCCCATCCAAATTTCCAAGCGATGGCCTGCCACTGGTGGAGCACGATGGAAATCTAGATGGGAACTAAGATGTACTGCTTCCAGCAGAAGCTCAAATACTTCAAACAAAAAGTGCGAAAGTGGAACAAGGAAGTCTTTGGGAACATCTTCCAAGAAAAAAAACTTCTGGAATAGAAACTCGAAGCCCTACAGACGTAGGTTATTCAAACCGAGCACACTCCAACTCAACAACAGGAGGAGCAACACTGTTAGGGTCCTAACCCGCACATAGGTAGTACAATATATTCAGATGTAATAAAGGTCAATATTGTTAGAAAAACAGGACCGCGGAGCAATAAAATAAAACAATTGCATAAACAAAACACAGAAGACACACAATACAAGAGAGACATAGATTTACGTGGTTCACCCAGTGTGGGCTACGTCCACCAGAGAAATTGCCAGGTCCTTCCTTTATTATTATC
>JZKD02S1679416.1:226576-245084 GCA_000966675.3 Picea glauca
TAGAAGGATCTTCCTCTAGATGCTTCTTTTTAGTATAAATAGGAGTCGAGGGTATGAGAACCCTAGCTTGGATATTATTGTAATAGAGATCTTCTCAATTGGAGGTTTCCCCCTCAAAGAGGCCCGTGAACATTGCTTTCATATTCAAAGTGTTATTTATGTTATTATTCTCTTATCATTTTAGTGCTATTGTGGTGAATGTTCTAGTTATATTGTTGTTATTCTGCCATTTCTAGCATTTTATTTATGTTTTTCATACATTCTATATCTAGTATATTACAAACACATCAAACAACAACTAGACGAGAGGCTCAAACAAGAAGAAATGATTTGTAGACATAAATCCTGAGTTCAGTGGCTCAAAGAGGGGAAAAAACACAAAATTCTTCCACCACTCCATGATCCACAGGTGTTTTATCAACCGCATAACAAAGTTGGAAAACATGCAGGGCACCACCCTACTCTCCCACCAGGATATCAAGCAGAAGCTCACTGGCTATTACAAATATCTTCTCTCAGAGCCCCCGGGGGATCACATTGAGGTAATTGAAAGAGTGATTGAAAACATCCTGACCCTCATCACCCAGGAACATAATGAAGCCCTCATGACTCCCATAACTCAAGTTGAAGTCGATCAAGCCATACAAGAGCTACCCACAGGCAAAGCTCCCAGCCCAAACGGCTTCACAACGGACTTCTTCCACTCATGTTGGCCAATGTTAAGGGAATATGTATGGCAACTGGTTGAGGAATCTCACAGCTCTGACAAAGTCCTTCCAACCCTCAATGCCACCTTCCTCACACTAATACCCAAAGTTGAGAGGGTCACCAATCTGAAGAATTTCAAACCCATAGTGCTATGCAATGTGTCCTACAAAATCATCTCCAAAGTCATAGCTCTAATACTCAAACCAATCCTCCCCTTCATCATCTCAAAGGAGAAACCAGGGTACGTTGAGGGAAGGCAAATCATGGATAGCTTCATTCTTGTCTACAAAGTCATCCAATTGCTTAAAAGCACACACACTCCAAGTATTCTTTTAAAGCTTGATATCTCTAAAGATTTTGATAAATTAAGTTGGCACTACATGAAAGTTGTCTTAATAGCCTCCGGTTTCAGCACTAACTGGATAGACTGGATTATGAACCTTATCTCCTCAACCTTCCTCTCAATTCTAGTCAATGGAACCCCCTCCCAACCCTTCTATCCCTCTCGAGGAATCAGGGAAGGCGACCCTCTCTCCCCGTTCCTCTTTGTCATAATGGTAGAAGGCCTGGGACGTTTTATAAAAGCCTCCATTGAAAACATATCCTTGGAATGCCTCCCTCTCCATGGGCTTCAACCCATGGCCTCACACAATCAATTTGTAGATGATACAATGATCTTGAACACCCCCACTATGCAAGAAGCAAAAAATCTTAGTTCCACCCTCAGTGATTTCATCGAAGCCTCTGGAACATCCTTCAACTTGGAAAAATCGCAGTTGTTCTTCTTCAACATGCCAGAGGTCATCCAACAACATATCTCCCAGCTTTTATCTATTCCTGTCTGCACCTTGCCAACTCAATATCTAGGCCTCCCCCTCTCAAACTTGGCGACTCGTAACCTTTCCTGGGATTCCCTTCTACTCTCCATCTCCAACGGTCTCAACACCTAGACCTTTCGCTCCCTTAACCTCCTAGCTAGAACCACCCTATCCCGACCTACCTCTTTTCAGCTCTAGCCACCCCCCAATCTATCATAAAGAAAATCTGGAATCTGCAGAGGAACTTTCTTTGGAATGGACACAACCCAGACAAAAAATGGGCTCTGGTTAGTTGGGACAAAGTCTGCAAACCAAAATCTCTAGGTGGTCTGGGCCTTCGAGACCCTGGCAAACTCAACAATACCATGGGAGCCAACATCTAGTGGAGATGGCTCAAAATCCCAAAAGGAATCTGGGCCAAGCTTTGGAAATATAAATATGCCCTAGATACTCAACAAGGCCACTGGATCAGGATGCAGGACAAAATACAAGGCTCTAACATATGGAACGCGGCTTGGAGAAATAGGCCACTCATTCAGGAACACGCCTTCTGGGAAATCTGCAATGGTCAAAGAGCTTTGTTCTGGGCGAACTCCTGGCAACAAATGCCACCCCTCCAGTCAGAAGAAAATACGTTGCATTATGAAAATTAGATACAAAATCTTGCCACCTCTAAGGTAGCTGACATGTGGCTACCCTCCCCAAGCAACTCTCCCTAGAGAACCTGGAAATCCACTCATCAGGATTTACAGGCAGCAAAGGACTACAACCTACAACACTAGATGCAAGCAATAACCTCACGAAGAATACGAACAAGAAACGATCCCAATATCCTACGATGGGGGCACTCACCTCATGGAATTTTCTCTCTCAAAGAAGGGCACGCTCTACAGGAAGGTTTTCAATATCTGCCGAAGGACCCTATCTGGACCACAGTTTGGAAATCCAATTCTGGCCCAAAATCTCAATGTTCCTCTGGCTCCTTCTCCAAAACAAGAGCTTAACCTGGGAAAATCTCTAGAAAATAGGATTTATTGGCCCCTCGATCTGCTATCTCTGTCATCAACAAGCATAAACCATGGAGCACCTCCTAAATAACTGCACCATCAGTGAAGAAATCTGGAACCAATCCACTCAACTCATGAGATTAGAAAATCGAGATAAAGGAAACATCATAAATACAATCATAAGCTGGGGCTCAGGACCCTACAAAATCCAACTCCTGAAAAGAACCTGGAAACTCCTACTAGGTTTCATATTTTGGCAACTCTGGAAGGAAAGAAATAGAAGAGTCTTTCACTCCCAGGCTTCCCCTACAACCAACATCTGGTCCACCATTCTCTTGCACCTTCAAGAAACCCTCTAACTCCATCCTTGGACCAAAGAAGACCTCCCCTTTGACCCCAGAGAGACCTCGATCTTCAACTCATGGGGCTTCACGTTCTCATTGTCCGCCTCATATCCCCAGCCCCCCCTCACTTCCCTAACCATCAACCCCTCAGTATGGTCACCCCCTCCACCCAGGTTTCATAAAATCAACTTTGATGGAGCTTCTAAAGGTAATCTAGGCCCCTCCAGGGTAGGAGCAGTGATAAGGGACAACAAAGGTCAAATCCACAGTATCACAGCTGAAAATCTGGGCTTCGACACCAACAACTCAACGAAAATATGAGGTCTAATCAGAGGAGTACAACTGGCTCTAGACCACAATCTTACTTGCCTTGTCATAGAAGGAGACTCTAAAGTCATAACTCAGCTGGCATCCAAAATCCTCAACGGAAGGAATCCAGAAAGGATCACTCCCAGTTGGTGCCTGTTGGGTCCCCTCCACAACTTTCAATCACTCCTCAGACCCTCTCTTACTATCATCACCTCTTGACATGTAAGAGACAATGAAAATAAGGTGGCAAATAGACTAGCCAACACATGAGTTGATCTCAAGCAACAAATCACCCTCACAAACTCCAGACGACCCTAGAACTCAACACTCTGGACTCACTGCAGAGAGCTATATCGAAGGAACTACCCACACCTAGATGGGGTTCCACTTGGCGCGATGAGGAGGACAGCTCGACCAGATTGAATGGGGGAGTTATTATCCCAAGTCGTCACCCCCTGTGCATTAACTTCCCATGGCTCACACCATGCGGATAGTTAAGTTAGTGCGACTAGCTGAGCTCTTGGATGAGAGAACTAGCCATGCATACAGTACCAAGCATTTGCAGAGATCCCGTCGAACTTCAATGGCGATGGGAGGGGTATTTTTAGACTCTCGCGTCGTTAAGAACAACCCCAGAATGAGGTTCAATTTGCTATTTACTTGTTGTACTCCTCCCACGGAGCACTTTGGTCCTCACGGATTTTCTGGCATCACCGCTCTCACCCTATGCGTCCTCCTGGCCTCAATTCGCCCCCAGTGAACCATGAACATCCTTCCCTCTTTGATCTGCTCAGGCTTGTCCATTCCTTTCCACTACATCCAACATTCCCCCACCACATCCTTTCACTCCTACCATCCCCATGTCCCTCCCACCATGCCCCGAGAGCGCGGGAAGCCCAAGAGGGGCGCTAGGAAAAAAAAAGCCCTCTTTTGGGCTACTAGGCTCACTACATCCCAACGAGCTCTCATTTCTCACTTCGACCATCCCCACCACTCCATCCTAAGCACTCAAAAAACCTTGCTCAAGCCCCCTAGGGCGCGCAAGATGAAAGTGGAGACAACGCCCTCCACGAGCCACTCTCCACCGTCGCCACCTCCGCCTCTACATCACAGCCACAACATCATGAAAGAAGGGACACCACCTCTGCCTTTGCACCTCAGCCTCAACACTGTGAAAGAGGAGGCGCCACCTCCAGCTTCGCATCTCAGCCCAAGCACAGTGAAAGAGAAAACACCACCCTTAGGGGTGCGCCTCCCCATCGCCACCAACCTTCTAGCCCCCCCAGTTCTCAAGCCGGGAGAGCCTTACTATGGTGACCAGAGCTGCCAAGTGGAGGAGGATATCCCTCCAAGTTGGCAACTGAAAGGTGTAGGCAAGGAAACAACTGCAGTGGGAGACGATGAGACGGGCAAGGGAGAAGCGACCTCACACTTTGCCAACCATCTGGCAAAGGAGCATCTTGAGCTACTCTTCGACACTCGACCGTGGTAGGACGATCAGGTGCATGGTCAAGGCATCATCAATCAACGACTGGTCATTCTTCTCGAGCCACTCACAGTTGCTCCAACGTAGGCCCGATTCCCAACATGCAAGAAATGCTTCACCCCAGCAGACACCATTCATGGACACCCAGGTTCGCACATGGAATGAAGCAACTCACTCCAGGTTATAGTGTTTTGTTAATTTTAGTCATAGCGTCGGTGGTCTAATATACCACGATGATAAGCTAGATTCTACTCATTTTGGTTATATAATTCTCCCAGTAATGGCGGCTCTAAATAAAACCAGCCTTAGATTAGGAAGGCGGAACTGGGTTCCTGCAAACACTTGTAATTCTCTGTACAATTTTTGTATAATCTCTTCTAGTCATGGCAGCATCAAAACTATTTGGAGCTACCTATTATGGTTTCCCTTATGTGGCGGAATAGGTGGCTGCCAAGTGTCACGGAATTGTAGACATATGATAGAATATAAGGTTTTTTATTTACCAAAAAAAAATCCGAAAAAAATAAATCCCAAATTGATAATGAAAACATGATAATGATTCATGATTGAGTTGTACCCTATCAATTTTAGTTCGTTCAATCGAATTGCTCCATACTGTTCTAGAGGATTAGGTGTTTGTGGATTTTTTTTAAATTTTCTTAATGAATGGATGGTTATGAGGAACGCTGATGATTGAGTTGTACCCTATAAATTTTAGTTCGTTCATTCGAATTGCTCCATAAACCAAAACCTATCACGTAAATTTTTAGTTCGTTGAGCCGAGTGGCTCTACTTTCTATCGTACCGTTGGCCTCCAAATCGTGCCTGCACAAATCGTTTATCAGTTCTTCTCATGAGCTTAAGCCTTTCCGTAGAACAATCCCAACTCTTGGAGGGAAAACTGTGACAGCTTCCATCAGCATGTGTTCGACAACCGTTGTGTCCGGTGATGGTGTACAAAGACGCATAGAGAATCATCACTCCAACCTCTGGGTGGAAGATGGATTATTAATCACTCCCCTCAACGATCTCATTTCACGCCTTTAAAATAGATTATATACATATATATCCTCAATTTCTCAAAAAAACATATATCTCGGCTTTTTCATAAAAATAGGAGAAATCATTAAAAATCTCATAAAATAAGAGAAATCTGATTTTTTAAAGATGTGTTAAATTGTCAAGTAGCATCTCTTGAGAAATGCCGTTTTTTTCTTCATGTTTTATATTATAGATTTTTCCAATAGGTATCCTGATCGGTGCACAAACTTGTTTAAAAAAATGAAGTTCTCCCGAATAACTTATTTTTCTTATTTCGTATATATTAAAGATAATTTTGTGTCTTTATGTTAAAATCAATGTTGATCTAATCCTGAAACAGTTTTACAATGTGACTTTTATTCCCAGTGACGCAGTGGGACATTGTTATTTGCTATTTTAAGTCGAACATAGAAATCATCTTTTGGATAGTTTGGTTTCCATGTACAGTTGACATTCGTTGGATTTTATGTTTTTAGGATGCCATATATGAATGCTGCCGATAAACTGTTAGAACTTGCAAAATTGGAGTTCAATATATTTCACTCCTTACAACAAAGGGAATTAAAACATATTTCCAGGTGATGTGTTATGTTATTGAAATATATTTTCTTCACACAGAAATAAATGTTGTGAATCATATCCATGCCATGGTCAATGACTTGATCAAAGAATTAAATTGAGAACTTGTCAGACCAGACAACAGTGCTCCTATCTCTTCCAGGAAACATGCTTTTGACATAAGCAGAGCTTTCCATTTCTTGTACAAATACCCAGATGGCTGCAGCGTCTCCAACAATAAAACAAAGAATTTGGTCATGACAACCCTCCTTGATCCCGTACCTTTGTGACCACACATCAGATGTAAAGTGATAATTGTATGTGGTTTATTGACCGACTATATTCTCCGACTATATTCTAGATAAGATATACCTAACGCTTGAGTTTGCTTTCGAAGTTGACATAGGTTGATAAGTTCTACCTTTATCACATCTTTCTTTGCAAATTGAATTTCTCAATTCTGTCAATGAAAAAAAAAAAAAACCCTTTTGAGTCATATCGAAATCTTATAAGTGAGACTTTCGAAAATGTTAAATCTCAAAGAGACTTTGGAAATGAGAACAATTCATATACATATAGATTTGAATTTTTTTGGAACTTAAAAAAAAATTACAATTCATATACTATTATTTTTATTTTTAATTTAAAAAAAAAATTGTTTGAAAATTATATTTTGAATAATATAAATATATATAAAAATGTTAAATATCAAAGAAACTTTGGAAATGAAAACAATTCACATACATATAGATTTGATTTTTTTGGAGAACTTAAAAAAAATTACAATTCATATATTAAAAAATTCATATATTAAAAAAATTGAAATATTATTTTTAATTTTAATTAAAAAAAAATTTATAAGAATTGTATTTTGAATAATATAAATATATATTTAAAAAAATATAATAATTTTTAATAAAAAAAAAATCAATTATTTATTTTTAATAAAAGTTAACAATTTCAAATTTCAAATGTAGTTTGTTTAGATTCCATATTGATAAAGTTTTTAACATTTAAGTTTTAAATCAGTACATTTTATTATTAAGTCTTATTAAAGTTTAGAATTGAATTTTGGCATTGAAAATAACTAATCTTTAAACATTTGTTTTCTTTTAATTAATTTGAAAGTGTTAAAAATCTTAATTTAAAGTTTTAAGCATAGTTGTAGAACTAGAGATTTTTGTACATATTCATATGGGTGTGTGCACAAAGTTGGTGGACGAAAAAATGACAACGGGTTAGCAGGAACACAATGCATGCACATTTTCAAGCATGCATACCCGTTCCTAAGAATAACGTGCACACATTCCTATGATATAACATTTTTAATGAGCCATGGATGTGATTTGTGCCCATTTGCACACACTTACCCTCATTGAGAAAATAGAGAGCACAATTTATGTCAATACCTTGCCATTGTGTCCCATTCAAAACATGTATGCTTGATTTCTCTTTTTTTCCTCCCAGTTTAGTAATTTTTAATTTTATTCAATTAATTTAATATATTCTAAAATAATCATTTGTAATCATATAGAGAAATGTCATGTATAAAATTCAGAGAGTCACCTCTTACATTGCCAAACATTTCCCCTTTAATAATAACTATAGAGAATTTACAAGAAATGAGATTATTTTTTGTTTTTTTTTTATTTTTTAAAATATGTATTGATGTTTTTTGTAAATTTATATTTTAATTAAATTTATATTTTTATTTTATTTTTATTTATATTTATATTTTATATTTGGACCATTCTTTAGGGTCATTTGGCTCTTGGAGAGTTTTGAGGGATTTGTTGTATTTTCCCATGGTTTTGACTGGGTTAATGGTTTTGACCTCATAGTATTGAGCTAGCACATTGTGTTGTATTGTATTTGAGGAGTCTCTTCACCTATAAAAGGAAGAGTCCTCCCTCATTTAAAACCATTGGATATTAATGAGAAACTTGGCTTAATATTTGTTTGAGAAACTTGTCTTAATATTTGTTTGAGAATCTATTTCTTTTATTTTTTAATGTTTAGTCATTTTCAAGGTTTATATAATCACTTTTAAAGGATTTTTTTAAATAAAAAGGATGCTAGAAGGCCAAAGAATTAATGGTGAAATGTTCCACTTGGGAGGGTTCTCAAGGTAAGTTATCTAACCTTACCCCTTTGATCATTGAAGTTGTTGTTCATGCATTAAGGTAGGAAATTTGACGGCTCTATCCTTTTGCTTAGCCAACCTTTCAGTTCACCTTGATAGTACTAGGAAAGGTTTTCATAATGTGTTATCCTCAATCTAGATTGCATTGAGCCTCATTGACTTATATTAGTTCAAATCATGCTAACTAGTTCTCAAAGAAACATCTATATGTTTATCAAAAGAGGATTTGAAAATATTTTTTAATTTAAGTAGTAATTGATCACTTTTATGGATTCCCTAACGCATACTTTGCTTGGAATGGTTGAAATCAATACAACATAAATAGGGTTGAAAATAAATTTTATTGAAACATTTTGAAGGAGTGTTGTTCTAGGTTATTATAAACTATCATTGGATGTATTGAAGGTCCAACAACCTCATTCAAAGTGAAATCATTGCATGTTCTTTATTGTTGTTCTGGGATTTTTCTAGTATTCCTTTTTCTACAAAGATTTATTGTTGTGTGAGGCTATTTGTAACCCTCCTCTTTTTCCAATGTTTTGAGGATTTCATTATATTTATTTCCATAGGTGTCCAAATGACTTTGAAGAGAGATAAATTACCTAGTTTCAAGCCTTGACATTACCTCCTATGTGTTATCCAAAACTCTATCTAGGACTGTCATAAAACTACAGAAGTATTCCACTTGGAATGGTGATTAAAGTGTTGATGTCTTGCAATGTTTTTATGACACGTTGTTTTCCACATCCCAAAGAAGCCAAAATATGTGAAGGAATTCAAAAGGACCTTGTAATTAGTCCAATCGTTGCCTCCTTTCACTATTGTATGAATGTTTTTTAACCATTTTTTGTTGTGGTGTTTGCATGTCTTTTGGCTTGGTTGGTTGACCACGATACATTCCTACCCTAACCACCCCAAACAATCTACCCAAACACTGAAAATATTATATTGTTTTCTAGTTCAGAGCGTTGATTCATGCTACAATCACGGTTTTAAAGAATTGATCTATATGGTATGACGAGAAACAGATTAATTTCTGAGTGTTGATGAATGAATGATAAGTTTGGTTAGTGATATAATTTTTGTGCCTTGAAATATAATAAGGAAATTTGCTAATCTGGTAGCATTGTATTTCTTCTATAGTTATTACATTGAGCTCATTGCCTTATTCTCTCTTTACAATAGTGACACTTCATGTGTTTCATGGCATATACTTATTTAATGGATGAAAACTTATATTAGTTATGAACTTGTTACAATGATGCTCTATTTCATTTCTACCATAACGAACCAATTTCATGCTTAAATGTTTCATAAGTACTTGTTCATGCTTCACTTATTGCACATATGAAATTTGCTAAATGAAGACTATCTTGTGAATGAATATATACTTTTTACTTAGAAAGTTTCACCTTGAACATTGTATATTGCTTGATCACTAATTATGAGTAATGGTGCATTGTTGTGTTGGGTTGAATAAAGTAAGTATTTTCCTTCCAAGCATTCATTGAGTATTTTCTTCTCTTACATTTCTTGAAGCATCAGTTTATAGAAGTCAACCCAAGTCAAACAAAGTCCTTGTTCTCTCCTGTCTAGAAATACAATGACAAGACTTAGTATTATCCCCCTAGGAAAACCCTCTTTATGTTAGAAACCATGGCCTAGAAGTGTAGAGGCAAGGGCACTAAGGTGATAGTGGGTGGTTTCCCTATCTATTTCCTCAAGCTCTCCCCCACAGGGTAGGACTTTCCTTTGGTGAGATTTTAAGTTGTAACATGAGAAATTTAGCTAGAAACACCTCAAGCGTGTGTTTTTAAGAAGGTATTTAATGGTACCATATTAAAATGTACAACCCATGAGCAAATATAAAAAAAAGAATATAAAATCATATATAAGGCCATTTGAGTTTATTTGAACAACAAAGCAATAATTTCTTTGGAAGGTTTGAGTATTTATTTTTCCTCACCTTTTTAGGACAAAGAAGGCTTTGAGGCCAAGGAGATGTTAAATATGTAAATCTAAGTTAGAGTATTGTTTTTTGATATAATTGTGTAATTGTTTTAAGAATATAGTTAGTTTGAACAGTTAGGTCAGTCAACTGACCCAACCAACCAACCAACAACTTCACTTGGATGACCTCTTTAGTGTGAAATCATAGCACCTATAATTGGCTCAAAAATCAAATTTTCATTTTTTTGCTCAAATATATATATATATATATATATTTATTTTTTTTTAAATAAATTGTTGTCGTCACAATTTTGACGCACCATAGAAATCTTGCGACGCACTTGTTATACAAATCACAAAAAATTGTATAGCAATTTCGTGGAAATATACCATGTTTTCATCTCAATTGCGAGAACTCGTAGAAATCTTGCGATGCACTTGCTATACAAATCAGGAAAACTTGCATAGAAATTTTGTGCAATATACCATGTTTTCGTCTCAATTGCAACAACTCGTAGAAATCTCGCGACACACTTGATATACAAATCATGAAAATTGTATGGTAATTTTGTCGCAATATACCCTATGTTCATCGCTCTTGTGATGACATGTACAAATCTTGCGACGAACTTGCTATACAAATCACGAAAATTGTATAGCAATTTCATCGCAATATACCATGTGTTCGTTTCTCTTAAGACGACCTCTTCGAAAGTTTATTCGTCACAAAAATTTTCCTTACTTTGCCTATATTGTCGAGTGTGCAACAATCTCTCTTTATTGTCGCGTCTGCGATGATAGCTCTACATTGTCTCATTTGTGACGATTTCCCTATCGTGTTGCTCTTTCAATGATTTCTTTACTTAGTCGTTCTGGCGACCGCATTTCTTCTTTTGTCACAATCGTGGCAACTTCCCTACTGTCGTCGCTCTTGCAGTGTTAATCCAGGTTCGTCACACGTGCTGCGTCACGTGAAGCGACATTTGGGACACTCAATATTCATCGCAATATCCACGACATAACGTCGCAAGAGCATCGAAATAGCCCTCGCAAAATGACCCGAATTTTCTAGTGCGCCCACCACTTATCCCTGCATAAACAAACATAGGATAAAAAACATTAGGTTGATAATAAATGATTAGTGGGAGTTTTAAACATTAATTAGTGTAATAAATTAATATTAATTAAATTAATGTAGTTATATTAAAAGACTAGGTTAGTTTTGCTAATAATAAATTAATCATTAATTAATTAATAATTAGTAATTAAGTTAGTTGTTTAAGTTAGTACTTAGGTTAGTGATTAATCAAAATATTAATTAAAAATGAAGTAAAAAAAAATCAAAATATTACATATGATAATATAAAACATAATAAAAAATACAAAATATAATAATAAAATACAAATAAAACCAAACCATGTAATTATAATAAAATAAACAAAATAAAACAAAGTAAATAATAAAAAACTAATTAACAAAGCATATAACAAACAAAAGAAAACAAAAAGTAAATAATAAAAAACAAATTAATAAACAAAAAAACTATATTAAAATTAAACTATCCTAAGTTTTACCCACTACATTTCCCCATAGCTCAGACCCCCCCTCACGTCACATCAAACCAAGGGGGTCCGAGAAAGTGGTATTGGGAGGGACACTTGTCACTGCATGGTGAACTCGGACCCCTCCTCCCAATACCACTTACCACCTCAGGGGGGTCCGAGAAAACAACTTTACTCCTGCAAAGTCGCTGCCCCAAATCCACAAAACCATTTTTTGCCAGTTTTGACCAGTCGACTTCCGAGAGTCATTATGGGGAAACATGGACGAATTTTCAAAATTTGAAAGAGGTTTTTGTTCATAATGGGATGAGTAACAATAAACTTTCCCACATTTTACACAGGTGCTAGAAGTTTGGAGAATCAAAGCCATCTTTAAGCCCCATTTTTCAGTTTTTCATTTTTTCCTGTTTCAGTCATGATTGTGCGGGAGCTGGTTTGGCTAGATGGAGATTATTTTGGAAAAAATGAAAGAGGGTTTTGTCCATAAATTTCTAATATACAATAAACTCTTTCATTTTATACATAGGTGTCACCATTGAGGAGAAACAAATGTCTGAGTTGACCCCTTTTTTCAGTAGTTCGACCCGTTTTACATGGCCGACAGTTCAAGATTTTCAGGAATGTGTTTCTATTTTTGGCCAAGGTGGTTGAATTTGACCTCTTGAGACCTCCTGAGCCTGGGGAGAGTTGGTTCTATATATTGTAATAAGTCAAATGTACAATGGTTTATTAGTTGGGGACCATGATTTAATTTTTGTAAAATAGCTCACAAAGCCTCTTTAAATCAAATTACAGTGATACCAGTCAAGCTTTCAGGATTCATGTGGCATATATTTTTGGTGAAGTGTCTCTTATGTAATATGTTTTCCCTGTCACATATTGTTTTCTTTTTGAATTATTCAACAGAAGATTATGATTAGAATTTGTTTTAAAATACACTCTGTTTATGGCTTTGGATAATTTCTGTGGTTTCTACTAGATGGCTAGTTCTAGAATTCTTCATTTCTCTGGTAAAATATTCCCTCCTCACCTTTTTATTCCACATCATTCAATAATATCAAATAATCCAACAAGGTGCTTACACTTCCCTGTGAGTTTTTCCTGTAGAAATTGTCTTGATTGGATCAGGCCTATTTGACTCCATTTCCCAATCGACCTCCTCTCCCATTCCATCCAACCAATTTTAAAAACCAAACCTCTATACAGGAATAACTAGCATAAAATTTCCAACAAACAAAGCTAGATCAGATAGAGAGAGCCCTCTCTGAGTCTTGGAGGGCTAGATCTGGGACTCCAAGTGGTTTGATGTTACCTCTGTGATTGCCTCCACAGCCTTGTGAAAATTACAGAGTTCTAACACAACCCAAATGTTGCTATTATTCTGGTGCATCACATTTGTGTCAAATTATTTGTAATGGGCGTCAAGTGCGTCATACTAATAAAATTGACATCGAGCACACACCTAAATCATTGATATGTTAAAGTTTGGGTGTTGTACACTCATATTCATGGCATATCTAGCAAAGAAATAATGTTTCATAATATTTATTATCATATTTGCACACCATTATAATGCCATTCTTCAAGAGAGTTCCAACTAATCCTTGAGATGAGGATGCTCAAAACAACACATTGTAAATGTGGTATTGACGATTCAAATAATCATACAATTTTATCTTATTATTATTATAGCTTTGCAATGTTTCTCATTGGCATTCTTCAAGATGCTTTCACATGACCAGTTTAAAAATAAATTATAAAATGTGATTGAATATATATATACATACATATATATATATATATATATATATATATAATACTTTATAATTATTTTAAATAATTGAATAATATTAAATTAGAAGAGGTTTAAAATAATTTATTAATAATTAAAATAATCTTTTAAATTAGTATAAATTATTTATTTAATTAATAATAATTTATTATTGATCAGGATAATATAATAATTAATATTAATTATTATAATTATTTTTAAAACTTTAAACCCTAGCGCTCTGAAACGACTACTCTGCAAACCGACTACATGAACAGAATGAGCTTCCATGCAACCTACCACCTGCTACGGTTTGGCATAGACAACACCTAGGTATGATATTTTAGAATGAATCTGAAAGAGGGGGGGCAACCCCCCCCCATACAACTAAGTTACAACCAACGATAGAACGAGAACAAGAGCCAAACAACCCTCATTCAAGCCATCATTGCAACTGCGTGATCATCTTCTTTCTAGAGAACAAGGACTCATGAAAGAGATGGATGTGGAAGTAGGAACGTCCCTTCCAAAAGCATCTCGTGGTTGGGAGCCTAGCAAATGCATCCTGCAATAGGATAAACCATCGAGATATCTCATAAGCTCAACAAGAGTGGGTGAACACACACAATTCATGTGAGAGCATACCCTCATAGGAAAGTTTCTGGGATTGTGGTTGTCTGAACATGACCTAAACCGATGGATAAAACAATAGTGGAACCCTAAGGGGGACTATGAGGTTCAACTCAGCTCAAAGGGTTTTTTCACAATCATCTTGTACAATCTAGAAACAAGGACAAAATCTTTGAGAATGGGCCATACTTCTACAACTCGGCAGGGCTATTCTTGTGCTTCTAGATGGAGAGATTCAACCCAGACAAGGAGGAATTCACAATGGCTCCAGTCTGGATCCGATTATACTCTTTTCCACAAGATTTTTAGCTGGAGGAAATCCTTAGGGGAATCAGGAACAAAGTGGGTCACTATGTCAAAACATCGGAAGCCACAAAGTAGAGGAAATACACTTCATATGCCCAAATATACGTATATATGAACATCTCTAAGGCTCTCCCGGGATATGTAAATATGGAATATCAGGACGAGGACTAGCAACAAATGCTGGACTATGAACATATCCCTTTCCACTGTAGGAAATTCCATGAACATGACCACCTCTTCAGAGACTGTCCTCTAAATATCCAAGCATCCAAGGCCAACGATACCAAGCAAAAATATGGCTTCACCACTATCACAGGTAGGAAAAAAAACCCTCCATGAAAGCATAATCTAGATCCATGACCCAAGATCTTGACAAAAAACTCTTATGAGATTCTGAATTAGCTACCGGCAGACGAAGAAATCCAAGTTTCACACAAAGCGAAATAAGAGGAGAAAGGAAAGAAACAAGCCACACCTTCCTCTGGCCCAAATTGCGAGATCAATCCAAAAGAGGGGGGAGGCATAGATGGAGACACCCTAATGCAGTTGGATGATTGGGATCTAGTAGGCATCGACCTATAAAAACTTAAGGAATCTCTCAATCAAAAGGATCTACAAGCCCTCCCTAAAGAGAAACTTCGAAAGGTACATAAAGTCTTTCTGGACTCCATAGTAGGATCCACAACAAGACTGGGTATAGCCACAGATTCAAGCTCAGACTCAAAGAGGGAACCATGGGAGAATAAAAGAAGGGGATGAAAATCATCCCAGCAACTCATCAAGGAGGCAGACAATCTCATGCTCAATTCGGGGTAGATCCAAAAGCTCTCGGAGGGATACCTCCACCCAACACCACAATCATTATGATGAATATCATCACCTGGAACATCAGGGGACTCAATGTTCGATCTAAACAAAGGATCCTTTGATATTGCATCAGAGTAGAAAATCTAGATATCCTATTGTTACAAGAAACAAAATGTGTTGGTACAGAGGAAGAAACCATCTTCCAGCGCATCTGGAGGGGTTGTAAGTTCATACTTACTGACTCCATAGGGGCTTTAGGGGGACTGGAAATTTTCTTGAACCCCAAAAACATCACTTTAAGGAGACCTTTTCCACTATAGGCACACTCACTTCCCACTTCAATATCACAGGATCGACTCAGGAGGGTGATATTACAAACATCTATGGACCCCAAATCCAACTAGAAAAAGACAAACTCATGAAGCGGTTAACCCACATCAAAACAATGATGAACACGCCCAATTGGATCTTAAGGGGTGAATTCAATATGATCCTATCGTTGGAAGAGAAAAAAGGAGGAAACAAATGACTGGAGCCAGACAGTGGTATGTTCAAAACCCTCATAGATCAACTAAAACTAGTAGACATTGAAAATTGTAATGGCACATTCACCTGGTCCAACCATAGATCAGGGCACCAATACATTTCTTACCATCTAGATCACTTCCTTGTAGCAGAAGAATTAATAGAAGTAGACCCGAATATGGAAAGTCTTATTCGCCTAAAAGCAGGATTAGACCACTTGATCTAGAATTGGATCCAGAAGCCCGACAAGGCTTAAAAATGCTCAAAAATGAAAGTGCTCGGAATGCGACGAAACTAGCGCCATTGCGTTCGTCTCGTCTTCCTAATTCTAGTGGTATATTTACTTCGTCAAACGAGCTCCGTATGTGCAATATATCGTGTTCTGTCCAAAAAGGCAAACAGGCAAAAAAAGGGGATGATTGTACAGTCCATACAGGCTGACGTGGCAGCTTGTGAAGACAACACGTGGCAGCTCCTAAAGGCGACACATGGTAGGTGAAAAAGCACAGGTACAGGAAGACAACTGGACCAATCCAGGGGTGACACGTGTCACCACTGTAAGGGTGACACATGGCACAAGATGATGTCAGCATCTGATAGTGCAGTGACTGGGCAGGTGATGTGCCGTACGGAATTTGATGCGTGGGGCATCCAGCGATTGACACTTGGTGTATTTTGGTTGGTTGTTGGTGTGCCACATGGCCCAGTCATGGGCTGCCATGTGGCACCCTGTGGTTGGTTGATGGTGTATGTGAAATTTTGTATGGGTTCACTGGGGTCGAACCCATGACCTCCCCTTCGGGCAACAGACTGGAAGGATCGAGCTAGCCGCCCGGCCCATGGGTGGTTCTTGTAATACATATGGCGAGAATTATATTTATGTTTGGTTGAATGTATAAATGGTGGGGGAAAGGGTCGGGGATTAGCCCCAACCCTCGACACAAACATACACATGGCCACTGCATGTAACCACGAGCATGGATGAGCGGAGGTGTGGATAGGACCAGCCCACGGATCCTGGTCAGATCCCATATGACCAGGTCTATCCCGACCAAAAGGGCGTGGGTAATGGTTAGTCCAACGGTCCTATGCACCTACATGATGACCAGGAGCCGGATAAAGGGGGCCAGCGCATGGGCACATGGCCACATGGAAGCACCCAAGTGACCAAGGGCGAGCCAAAAGGGGGATGCACCCATAAATGTATATGCAGTGGGTTTTTGCTAAAGTTTGAAATTTTATTGTTATTATGCCTAATTTTTATTGATTTTCTCCATTTTTGGGAGATATTGGGCATTTTTGGAGCCCAATTTTTGGGAGGAAGTTGGAGATGAACAAACAACTTCAGATTTATATAAAACAAGCCTTTTTGAGGCGATGGAGGACATTCAAGGTCATTCAGATCAGAGTTATGATGAAGGAAAGCAAGGCCAAAGCCATTTTTATGCAGGGAATATATTGAGCAAACGCTGTCGGGCCATTTCTGGGAGCTCTGCACGTCCGTTTTCCATGCCATTTTCTTTGCAGGGTTTTTGAGATCTAGAAGAACATGACCAGATCAGTCTTGTAGCCAATTGGAACTACAACGATGTACTTTTGATCTTTTTAACAGAAATAAAGAAGCCTCCCCCATAGAGACAAAGGCTCAGAGATGTAGGCAAAGTTGTGCCGAACTCCGTTATCAATCTGCGTGTTATGGTTTGCTATCTATTATTTCATTTCAGATCTGCATATGTGTATATGGATGTCATAATTCCTCTTCTTTCCTCATTCTTTCGCTAAGTTTCTCAAATGGTTAATTAACGCATGCAAAATTAAAACTCAACCATAGTCATTAAAAGATCCAACGAATCAAGTGGTATCAGAGCTAATTGACATTTGGATTTGAGTTTTACATGTTAACCAGGGAAAAGCTACAGTGTGGTGAAGGCGATCTTGTTGCAGAGAATCCATTAATTGGATTGAGAAAGAGAGATTCTCACAGCGAGAAGATGGCATCGAAAGAAGGGATTTCTCAAGATGAGAAAGAATTCTGGAAAACATTCCTTGCTATGTCGGAGATGGTGAAAGTTTTGTACAAGGATTACTTAGAATGAAAGAGACCATTTTTGGGTGAATATTCAAAGGGAAAAAGTGAAGAGGAAGAGGACCATCCTCAGATTCCTCCTTCACCTCCATCAACACCTCCTTCTTCTCCTTCTTCTTCAAGTTCAAGTTCTAAATCTAATGGGAAGAAAAATGTTCATAAGAATAAGAATGAAATTCCATTGTTAAAACTTGATGTCAGATTTGAGTATCCGATATATGATGGTGAAGTAAATGCAGAAAAACTTGACAATTGGATCATGAAGATGGAGGTATACTGCAGTGTGCAATAGATCAAGGATGAGGCCACACAAATTAAGTTGGCATCTTTGAGACTTGCAGGTACAACTCTTATCTGGTGGCAAAGAAAGCTGCAAAAGGGAACACAACATGTGGGTAATGTATTTCCATCATGGAAGAGTTTCATTTCTGCACTTAGGAAACAATTCTATCCTTT
>JZKD02S1679416.1:245134-302057 GCA_000966675.3 Picea glauca
ATTACTTTGCAAACACAAGAAACCTTTATGAAGTATATAGGAGGTTTACCTACACATATTAGAAACACTGTTTTCATGTTTGGACCCACTAACCTTGATGAGGTTTCTGTTCAAGCTACGTATATTTAAGCAGGGAAAGTAGGTGTGTCAGGGGAATCATCGTCTTCAAGGAAAGAGGACAAGAGAAAAAGGCATGGCAAGAATGCGAATGCAGTGAAAAGGAAGGAAGGAAAGCCCTCTTGCAAGCATTGCAAGAAAGAGGGACATGATGAGGACAAATGTTGGCAGTTGCATCCCGAGAAGAGGCCAAAGTGGTTCAAAGAAAAGAAGGGAACGCAAACAATGGCAACGATATCAAAACCCACAGACTTGGGATTGGATTCAGGTGATGATTCAAAGATTTCATTGGTTGGTATGACAGGTAAAAATGGTGAAGACATTGATTGTAGAAACAACTTGTTTCATATAAGGGTAATCATGCGACACACTAATATAGACACATTAATCGACAGTGGATCTCAATCTAATATAATCTCAGAAGAATTTGTTAAGCAATTGGGGTTAAAAACACAACTACATCATAAGCCTTACACACTTAAATGGATAAGCAATCATCATCAAATGCACATCACAAAGCAGTGCACAATCAAATTTGCAATTTCATCTATGTATGTGGACGAAGTAACATGTGATGTAGTGTCGTTAAGAGAATGTGGAATGGTCTTAGGTAGTCCATACTTATATGATCGTAAGGCAATATTCTACATGACAAAGAATCAATATCAATTCACTAAAGTAGGTCAATATTATGTGGTTCATGCTCATCATGTTAAAGCAAATAAAACACTTCAAACAATGGAACAATTAAATAAGGCAGTGCAAGCAAGAAACAAAACAATAATTGTTTCAAATGAAGTAATTGATCTTAAGCAAGAACAAGGAATGATTGTTGAATGGAAAATCAATCATAAGTTGCTTCAAGATAAGCTCATGTCATGCATATATTTCAAATATATCAGCTCATTTGCAGTCATCTTTTTGATACTGTCATTAGCAATGTTTTCTACATGGATGATAGTGGCTTCAGTAAGATGTAACAGGGTTCAAATGGCTAACAATATACTGTCAGTTGTCATGATTGTGTTACAGTTGATCTTGGTGAGACAGGTGCACAGGACAAAGTTCAGAGACAACAGACAAGTCGGGTGGCCTATCTCGAGCTTGTTGACTAGTCAATAACCTTTTGGGGACCAAAAGGTCTTTTTGTGGGGAGGTGTGATCCAGAATTGGATCCAGAAGCCTGACATGGCTTAAAAATGCTCAAAAATGAAAGTGCTCAGAATGCGACGAAACCAGCGCCATTGTGTCCGTCTCATATTCCTGATTACGGCGGTATATTTACTTCATCAAACGAGCTCCGTATGCGCAAGATATCACATTCTGTCTGAAAAGGAAAACAAGCAAAAAAAGGGGATGATTGTATAGTTCGTACAGTCCGTACAGGCTGATGTGGCAGCTTTTGAAGATGACACATGGTATCTCTTGAAGGCAACACATGGAAGGTGATGGAGCATAGGTACAAGTATACAGCTGGACCAATCCAGGGGTGACATGTGTCACCACTGTAAGGGTGACACGTGGCACGGGATGACGTCAGGAGCTGACAGTGCAATGACTGGGCAGGTGATGTGGCGTATGACATTTGACACATGGAAGACACGTGGGGCATTTAGCGATTGAAACTTGGCATATTTTGGTTGGTTGCTGGTGTGCCACGTGGCCTAGTCATGGGCTGCCACATGGCACCGTGTGTTTGGTTGATGGTGTATGTAAAATTTTGTATGGGTTCACTGGGGTCGAACCCGCGACCTCCCCTCCAGGCAACGGACTGGTAGGACCGGGCTAGCCGCCCGGCCCACGAGTGGTTCTTATAATACATATGGCATGAATTATATTTATGTTTGGTTGAATGTTTAAACGGCTATCCCGACCAAAAGGGCGTGGGTAATGGTTAGTCCAATGTTCCTATGCACCTACACGATGACCAAGAGTCGGATAAAGGGGGCCAGTGCATGTGCGCGTGGCCACATGGAAGTGCCCAAGTGACCAAGGGTGATACAAAAGGGGGCTGCGCCCATAAATGTATATGTAGTGGGTTTTTGCTAAAGTTTGGAATTTTATTGTTATTATGCCTGATTTTTATTGATTTTCTCCATTTTTGGGAGATATTGGGCATTTTTGGAGCCCAAATTTTGGGAGGAAGTTGGAGATGAACAACCAAATTCAGATATATATAAAATAGGCCTGTTTGAGGCCATCGAGGATAGTCAAGGTCAGTCAGAGAAAATTTATGCTGAAGGAAAGCCAAGCCAAAGCCATTTTTATGCAGGGAAGATATTGAGGAGCAGACGTTGTCGGGCCATTTCTGGGAGCTTCGGACGTCTGTTTTGCGTGCCATTTTCTTTGCAGGGTTCTTGAGATCTGGAAGAACATGACCAGATCAGTCTTTTATCCAATTGGCACTACAACGATGTACTTTTGATATTTTGAACAGAAATAAAGAATCCTCCCCCACAGAGACAAAGGCCTGGAGACATAGGCAAAGTTGTGCCAAACTCCATTATCAATTTGCATGTTATGGTTTGCTATCTATTATTTCATTTCAGATCTGCATATGTGTATATGGCTATCATAATTCCTCTTATTTCCTCTTTCTTTCGCTAAGTTTCTCAAATGGTTAATTAACGCATGCAAAATTAAAACTCAACCATAGTCATTAAAAGATCCGACGGATCACCACTGGCCAGTGGCCTTCTGCCTAGAAAATGGGGCAATGCCCAAGTACAAACCCTTTCAGTTTGAGAAATTTTTTCTTTCACACCCTGAATTTCATCATCTTTCAAAATCCTAGTGGGCTTAGGCATAAATAGATCATGGTACATGCATGTACAAATTCCAGCAGCGACTCGAAAACTTCAAGCACTCGTTGAAGCTCCGGAACAAACATACCTTTGGAAATATATTCCAAAGCATGCAGGAAATAGAAAACAAACTAGCATAGATACAAAAAACTTTCATTTCAGGGACCCAAACCACTGATCTAATGAAAGAGGAGGAGAAGCTCTAAGTGCAACTAGAAGAGAGGAAAAAACAAGAGGAAATTCTATAGAGACAAAAATCCAGGGTCTAATGGCTCAAAGAGGGGGAAAAGAACAGAAAGTTCTTCCACAGAGCTATGGTGCATCACCAATACATAAACATAATAACTCATTTGGAGGATGCCCAGGGAAATCCAATAAGAGAGCACACCCAAATCACGAAAGAGCTTAACAAATATTATAGAGATCTCCTAACGAAAACTAGTGAGAATAGAACGACAAAAATCCGACGGGTAACCAATCACATACCCTCTCTGGTGACTCCAGAACATAATGCAGCACTGATGAGACCCATCACTCAATAAGAAGTGGACCAGGCAGTGAAAGAAATTCCCTTAGGAAAGGCCCCTGGCCCAGATGGCTTCACCACCGACTTCTTTCACCACTACTGGCATTTAATTATGGAAGAGGTATGACATGTAGTTGAGGAATCCAGAACCTCAGGCCAAGTCCTCTCCACTCTCAATGCTACCTTTCTCACCCAAATTTCAAAATAGGAGCGGGTCACTCATCCCAAATAGTTCAGACCAATTTCCCTCTGCAACGGCATCTACAAAATCATTACAAAGGTGATTGCAAAGAACCTTAAGCCAATTCCTCCTTTCGTCATATCCAAGGAACAAGCAGGCTCTGTAGAGGGGAGACAAATCATGGACACTGTCATACTATCTCATGAGGTCAACTGCTCCCTCAAGACGACCAGAATACCAGGTATGTTCATCAAACTAGATCTCTCAAAAGCTTTTGACAAAGTCAGTTGGCAGTACCTTCGCTCCATTTTAGAATCCTTTGGATTTTATCAGCAATGGGTAAACTAGATCTTAAATCTTATTTCCTTAGCCTTCTTCTCCATTCTCTTCATTGGGGTGCCTTCCTGACTATTCTTCCCTTCCAGAGGCATCATACAAGGTGACCCCCTTTCACCTTTTCTGTTTGTTCTCATGGTGGAAGGCCTGGGGAGATACATCAAGACAATGGTCATGGAAGGCTCCCTCAAAGGATTACCCTTGCACAACATCCAATGAGAACCCTCGCATAGTCAATTTGTTGACAACACCCTCCTCATGAACACCCCAACCGCAGGAGAGGCCAACAAGATCAACTCCATCCTCTCTGATTTTGTAGAGGCCTCAGTCATGACTCTCAACCTAGACAAATCCAAACTCTACTTCTTCAACACTCCGATAGCAATCCAAATTCATATCTCCATACTATTGGGCATACCCAAGAGCTCCCTTTCATCCAACTACTTAGGCATTCCTCTAACTGGTGCATCGACAAGATCCATATCTTGGGAGAGTCTGCTTCTTTCCATTTCTAATAGGATGAATAAATGGACCTTTAGGCCCCTCAACATTGCATCCAAACTGGTCTTGCTCAAATCAGTTTTGCAGACCTTGCCTACTTACCTTTTCATAGCCTTGGCAGCCCCCAAGCAGGTCATTAGAGAAATCAAAAAACTTCAACGCAACTTCCTTTGGCATGGGCACCAACCAAACAAGAAATGGGTGCTAGTAGGATGGGACAAGCTTCGTATTCCCAAAAGTATGGGAGGGTTGGGACTTCATGATCCAGGAAAATTCAACCAAGTTATGGGTGCCAAAATGTGGTGGATATGGATAAATACCCCAACAACTTTATGGGCACAACTATGGAAACAAAAGTATGCTCCACTCACATAAGCAAACCAACTCATTAGACACAATGACCAAATACAAGGATCCAATATTTGGAACACAACCTGGCATAACAGAGACTTAGTGCAAAATCATGCCTTTTGGGAGATTTAAAATGGAGAAAGTACATTTTTCTAGCAGGACTTGTGGAAATAACACAAACCTTTAAGTGACCTAGAAGAACTCAACCCCTTTAGGTAGACACTAAACTAGGCCACGTTTCTAAGGGTGAAAGATCTTTGGAAAACTGTAGATCAAAGACTATCGTGGCGTCAATGGAAACCATCTACTCAAGAGCTACTAGTCCCATAGGACATAGACGTATAGTCTTGGAAACACTATGCAAGTCACAGGAAAATCCCCAACCGAGAAGGCCCAGACATTCTCAGATGAGGGCACTCCACCACTGGTAACTTCTTAGTCAAAGAGGCCTACTATCTACAGGGAAACTACTAGAATCATGATAGGGGGAACATATGGAACAAGGTTTGGAGCTCCTCAATCTAGCCTAAGGTGTCCACCTTTTTATGTCTTATAGCGCACAACCATTTCCTAACTTGGGATAACGTATGGAAAAAGGGGCTTCATAGGACCCTCAATATGTGCCTTATGCCAACAACAAGAGGAAACAAGGGATAATATCTTCAACAGTTGTCCCTTCAGTCAATGGATTTGGGATCAAGGATCTCAAGTAATGTGTAGATCAAATCGAGACAGGAGAAGCATCAACGACACAATAGAAAATTTGGACTCACTCTCCTACAAAAATCCTATTTTGGCACACATTTGGAAACTCCTCCCGAGATTGACTCTCTCGAAAATTTGGAAGGAAAGAAACACAAGAATATTTCACTCCAAGGCCTCCACACCAGCCCTAACTTGGAATAAAATTGTCATGCTCATCAAATAAACTATCAGAAGCAAACCATGGAAACTAGAGGACCTAAAATGCACTTCGGAGGAGCAATTCATACTTCAGAGCTAGAAGCCTAGCCTGACTAATCAAATTGCGGTAACTGCACCCAAATGCTAGCACAATAGCCCAACCACCTAGTGCCCTCCTCCAAGAGGATTCATAAAGATCAACTTTGATGTGGTTTCCAAAGAGAATCTGGGACCTGCGGGATATGGAGCCACACTCAAAAACTCTATTGGAGAGATCCTCTGCCTTGTAGTAGGATACTTGGGGGAGAGAACAAACAATGTGGCAGAGCTCACTGGCCTTTTACAAGGTCTCCAAGAAACAAATGATAACCACTACCACAAGCTTATCCTGGAGGGGGACTCACCAATTGTCATTCAACTAATCACCAAGATTCTCCATCGAGAAATCCCGATGAAAATTTCACCCAGTTGGAGACTCTTAGGGTTGATAGAGGTATTCAAGGCCCTCCTCAAAACCAACCTCAACATCATACCCTCTCATGTGAAAAGAGAAACAAACAGGGTAACAGATTGCCTGGAAAATGAAGGGGTAGCAATGGAGAGGGAGCACATCTTCTGGGAGGCACACATCTCTGAAATCTCAGATATCTCAGATTGATGTCACGCTCTTGCCAACAAGAATTTACTA
Source organism: Picea glauca (assembly GCA_000966675.3). NCBI lineage: Eukaryota > Viridiplantae > Streptophyta > Pinopsida > Pinales > Pinaceae > Picea > Picea glauca. The sequence continues at coordinate 251,542 of JZKD02S1679416.1, forward strand.
ACCCCGTATGGGGTGCCATGTCGAGAAGACTGGCCATGCAGTGGAGATCTTGGTAGGGCCTTAAATATAGGCCACCGGCTCCAATCTCCTCACCATTAATATGGGAGCAATCCTTAGTAGCCAAGCCATGGGAAGAGGCCTCTCATGCATGTGAAGAGGATGGATGCACAAGGCACTAGGGGGATAGCTTTAATGGATAATCCTGTAACGATCACCCTCATGTTTATCAGTGGTTCTGGATGAGATACAATGCATTTTGAATTCAAACAGCCGAAGTGTGAAATTTCTGAGTGTTGGTGCAGAGCTAGAGACCAAGTTGACGTTCTGGTTATAGTTCTAATCATCCACATCCCAAGGGCAAGAGGCTAGACTTGCAAAGGCACAACATGGTATGCATTTGATTCTCGCAGGAAGAGACAACAAAAATTTGAGAGGGCGTTGTCCATAGCTCGGATGCAGAGAGCCCGCAAGACCAGAAAGACTAGGACACCTCCCATGTCCTATGTGGAGGAGATTGTTCTGGAAGAACCCATCCAGGTTTCTCCAGAACATCTCCTCTTCACTGTTCCTGATAATTGGAATCCACCAACTTGATTTCTGGGAAAATCTAAGACACGAGCTGCAGAGACGTTCCAAAGACATAAGGAAGGCGACCCAACAGAGTAACCCACCACTTGCTATGTTGAAGAAGAAATCCTGGATGGTGTGGAAGAGAAGGCGACTTCAACAGTAGGTGAATTCTCAAGGGAAGCAGACCACCAGGAATCTCAACGAGGAAAGAAAGATAGGCATGATATTAGAGAAATGGAGGATATGCGGGTAAGGGAGGGTGGCAGGGCTCCGGAGCCACGTCCCCTCTCTTTCATGCAGTAACTACGGTGTGTCCAGCCTCCATTCCTCCACCTGAAACACCTGGAGCTAATATTTGAAATGAGAAGCCTGGTGGAAGACCAAATCCAACATGCCCTCCAAATCAACCAGCGCCTCGACATACTGTATGATGCATATTCCAACATGTCACTAGGACGACGATGCCCAACATGTGCACAACCCTTTGCGCTCCTAGTTAGAGCGGGAAAGAATGAAGGAGATGTTGAAACCATCGGGTAATTGCTACTGTAAATGTCTATGGTTAGAGGTTTTGTTTTGTTTAGAACTAGGGCTCTAGCTCTATTAAAATTTCAATATGATTTCAGTAGTAAGCTAGGGAAACATTTTCAGACTAATGGTCGCCATACGTCTTGGTTTCCTTCGGGAAGGACAAATGGCAGGACGATTTTTGAAACAAGTTGCATAGGAAGCCAGTTGTCCCAGTTTTCGTTTTTTGGCAGGAAAATTGGCATTCCAAAGGATATTGTAAGCCTGCACTTTTAATATAATAGGATCCTTCTTTTTACTTAAAAAAAAAAAAAAAATTAAAACTTTAAACTTTGATAGTAGTTATTATAATATAATTTTAAAACTAATTATTATAATTAATTTTAAGATAAAATCATAGGGGAGGGGTGACCCTAGCTATAATCTAGTGTCAGAAGTCAAACACAACTGACATTTTATCCATTTGAGGCTTAGTTAGAGTTTTATGGTGAGTTCCAACTCACCTCCTAAATCCATTCAAGGACATATTGAGAATTTGGTCTAGGGGAAAAAATTCAAATTAAACAACATAATTGAGTTCCCTAATATATTTCAAGTTTATTTGGCCAAGGCCCACGTGACCATGCTACGCACAATTGTCTGAACCATTTTTTTTCAAAATCGACCCCTAGTGCAAAAATTGCATTTTCACTTACTGAGCAAAACCCTACCTTCGTAGATCATCCAAGAGAGAATTTTACAGGAAATAGAATCATATGGTAGTAGGGGTTTCCATATATATAATATGATGTTTGTATTCTAAGAAAATTGATATTTCATCCATCCGAGTTCCAGTTAGAATTTTATGGTGAGTTACAACTTGACTCCTTAAGCAATTGAGGTGACACATTGGCAATTTGGTCTAGGGGCATAAAAATAAAAATTGAGTAGCATAATTGAGTTACATAAGCTCCCGCAAGTGTGTTTTTCCAATCCCACTTGACCACACTACTCACAATCACCTGATCCAATGATTTTCTAAATTGACCCCTAGTGCAAAAATTCCATTGTCCCTTATTGAGAAAAAACCTAGCTTCAGAGACCATCCAAGAAAGAATTTTTCAAGCAACAAAATCATAGGGGATAGGTTCCCCTGTTTATAATATGGTGTTGAGAGTCCAACATGACTGATATTTCATCCATCTGAGTTTCGGTTAGAGTTTTATGGTGAGTTGCAACTCGCCTCCTAAAGCCATTGAGTGACACATTGAGAATTTGGTCCAGGGGAAAAAATCCAAACTAAGTATCGTACTTGAGTTTCATAAGATCCTATAAGTATGTTTGGCCAAGGCCCAAATGACCATGCAACCCATAATCATTTGAGCCAATGTTTCTCAAAATCAAACCTTAAAGAAAAAATTGCGTTTTCCCTTACTAAGAAAAACCCTAGCTCCAAAGATCATTCAAGAAATAATTTTTTGGTCTACAAAATCATAGGGGAGGGGTGTCCCTAGCTATAAGATGGTGTCAGGATTCCAACAAAATTGATTGTTCATACATCTGAGGTGTGGTTATACTTTTATGGTAAGTTTCTACTCACCTCCAAAATCCAGTCAAGGACACATTGGGAATTTGGTACGGGGGCATAAAATACAAAACGATGATGCTAATACAACATAATTAAGACAAATTTGTGACACCTAGGATGAAAAAAATGGAATTAGGATTATATAAATATTCTAGTAAGACACTGAGGAAACCCTATGACCCTAGTAATACTGTATTATGGCACAAAATATAACCGTAAGGATATTCAAGAGACATTAAATGTAATCTTAAGACACACATGAGATGCTACAAAGACATTAATGAGGATGATAACATATTTATGAGGATTCTAAAAGGATGAAATATTAATGAAAAGGATGTATATTACATCAACAAGACATGGTATTTCAAGCTTTAAGATGGGAATGATTCCAAAAGAGCTAAAAGAGAAACTTAAGCAGTAAGAGAAAAAAATTGTATATATGTATGAATTTCAATCAATATTTTTGTTCTTGCAAATATGAATTTTACTTTGCATAGGGATAGTCAACACTTTGCAAAGGAACTCATGGTTGTGTTCAAAACCCAAACTATATACCATACCTTGTGATGGGTATAATAAGGAGGTATTGTGTGGTCAAGACATATGTTGGATAAGATCTTGTCTTGAAATCTATGGAAAACATATTTTGGCATAATTATGTGGTTTTTTTACCTTATGTGTGATTTGTAGCCTAACATAATTACTCTACAAATTCAAACTAGAATCTTAACATGGTTATTACGGGTCACTCGTGGTTTCAAATCTTGGTGTAATTACATTGCATGCAAAAAATGAAATCTCAATGCAATTATTGTTCGAACAATTAGGTTGGATTGTCGTCACAATTAATCTACATGCTTTAATGAAACCCTAACACCTTTATACCACTCTAGAAGGTATTTGGTGAGAGGCATTGTTTCTAAATTGGTGTTGTATTCAGAAGAAGCATATGTGTGTACTTTGTAACAATCTATGCATTGTGGTGATGGTGAGAGGGAGATAATTCCATTTCTCACAATCTAGGAATTTATAGGATGAGTGGAATGCACACATGAACTAATTGTATAAGACTACTAAGAACATCAAACAAAATTTCCATTAACCACAAAAAAACATGAGGATACTTCATTATTTTATACTCTTCTTCATTTTCATTTTCTCTTGACATTTTCTTCAATGATAGAGTTATTGAAGAAAATTGCAATAATACTAAGGTTAGGGTTAGAATTCAACATAATCTAGAAATTGGGAGAAACGTTAGAGGAGTGACGAAGCACTTGATCTTGATAAGGTTTTGTGGAATTTGGAAAGCCTAGTACACTTGGAGTGCTTGATGTGGAGAAATATAGGAGATTATCTTGTACACTTTGTGATTCTAGTGAAGGTGCCATTTCCCTTATTGAAAAGAATCAATAATGATGATAACACATGAAATTAAGTGGGGATTCGCAGAGATAAGGTGTCTAAGATTCGTTGGGAAGCTTTGAATAAGTGACACATAAAATTGTGCATATAACAATATGGGGGTAGGATGAGTGGAATGGTGATGAGAGGGATTTAATTCCATTTATCAAAACCTAGGAATTTATACGATGAATGGAATGCACATGACCTAATTGAATAAGAATACTAACAACATTGATGAAAATTCCCATTAAGCATAACAAAACATGAGAATAATTCACTATTTTGTACTCTTCTCATTTGCATTTTCTCTCATTGTCTTCAATGGTAGAGTTACTGAATAAATTTGAGAGATTAATAAGGTTAGGGTTAGAATTCAACATAATCTAGAGGTTGGGAGAAACATTATAGTAAAGAATCACTTGATCTTGATAAGTTCTTGTGGAATTTGGAAACCCTAGTATACTTGGAGTGCTTGATGTGGAGAAGATATAAGGAGATTATATTGAACATTGTGTGATGCCAATGAAGGTTCGAAGGGGGACCCTTTGGTGTGTTATATTTTATTATTCTGGATATTTCATGGTATGGTTTCAAATATTGGTGTAATTACATTGCATGTAAAAATTGAAATGCCAATGCAATTATTGTTCAAATAAGTAGGTTGGACTTTTGTCATAATTACGCTACATGCTTTAATGAAACCTTAACATTGTTACACCATTCTACAAGGGATTTAGTGAGAGTCATTATTGCTAAACATGTGTCGTATTTATAATAAGCACATGGCCATTCTAACAATCTAGGCATTGGGGTGATGATGAGAGGGAGATAATTCCATTTCTCACAAACTTGGAATTTATAGGATGAGTGTAATGCGCACATGACCTAATTTTATAATAATACTAAGGACATTGAACATAATTTCCATTAACCATAACAAAACATGAGAATACTTCATTATTTTTTACTCTTCTTCATTTTCACTTGGTATTGATAAGGTTGTGTGGAATTTGGAAACCTTGGTATACTTGGAGTGCTTGATGTAGAGAATATAGAAGGAGATTATATTGTGGACTTTGTGATGTTATCGAAGGCACATTGTGGCGAGTGTGGGATTAAAAGACTTGAAGTATGAAAACTAAATTTGATTCCATTTCCCATATTGAAAAGAATCAACAATGCCCATAACACATGAAATAAAGTGGAGATTCACAAAGACAAGGTGCCTAAGCTTCTTTGGTAAGCTTTCATTATGTGACACATGAAATGATGCATATCCCAATATGGTGGTAGGATGAGTGGAGTGATGATTGTTGGATCACTTACACACATATTTCCTAAGAATGGGGGGTTGATGACCCAGGGTTCATCCAGAGTTGATAAAAAAAAACCCAAGGCATCGACATATAAATATTCAGTCGAGGACATAAGAAGGTATCATTCGAGATTCCATGGAAATTATAGAGACCATCCGGTATCATGTCAGATATGAAGGGATAAAGTAGACAAGGAATCCACTTAGGCTATCATTAATTCATTAAATCATACTCCATTGACAAAATACAATCATTAACCATTAACAAAACCATTCATTAAAATCATAATAGAAACATCAAGTGATAGAGGAAATTGCAACTTTATACTATCTCCATTAAACATCAGAATGCATACATCAATAGATCCATATTGCAAATGACATTGTGCTCTACATTCTCATCCATTATACAATTATTTCATTACAATTCACCATGCACTTTTTGTCCATATTCTAAACTACGAACTAAGTCCATTACAAACTCTAAAGAAGACCTTTACAAACTCATACAAAACTATTACAAAACCTTAGAATAAGACTCATACAAAACTCAAACTACCTCCTTGCAAACCTTAGACATCATATTATTTCTCTCATCTCTTCGTTGAACTACTCTATGTTCTCTTTTCCTTATTCTTATTATTCTGCTTTGGCACTCTGTCCCTTTCTTCTTTGCTCCACTCACTCTAGTGATCTCCATTTCTACATGCTTATTCCATTCACATGTATCCCATGTAACCTATTTGGAGTGTGGAATTCCTAAAAAACTTGCTATCCCATCTGTCATCTGTCCCATGATATTTCGTGTTGTCTGGGTTCATTATTTGGGAATATTCCCGAATATATTCTTCTGACTCGACATGCATGTGTTATCTTTTCAATCTTCTATGTCTAATGTAGAACTAACTTGGTGCATGTGTCTTATTCCATTTGTCACACAGTTGTTGATGTACGCACAAAAAAATGATGTATGCACACGACTGATTTGTGCACGTGCACAACTTATCCAAAAACTTAGGTGCCAACATGCCCCCAACACTAGTATTTGTATTTTCCTCTAGCCAATGGCATTGTTCACAGCGTGACTAAACCAATGTAGGGAACTTTATTCATGATTTCCTGGAGGAACTCACAAAATTGGATATCAGTTTCATCCAAAGTCTCATGCAACTACTAAGTGAGCTAGACCACCTAATCTATGTTGATGGATGTGACTGGTTGAGATTGAAGGTTGATGAGCTCCATTTTTCCAAGAATAGGTGAGACCATGACCTAAGCTATTGTAAGCTATGCGTAGAATATTTTGGCCTTATTGACTAATTCATTGGCTATCCCAGAGATAGTATCTTGTTCCACCCGAGTGATAATAATTTCTCTTGTCTTGTCGGTGATGGATGTCATCATAACTTAGTTCTCACCAGGGGTAAGGAAGTCAAGTTGATATCCTATTAGGTGAATTATGTTTCTGTAGTGCGAATCCGTTCGACATTGCTATTGATCTCAGGGGGATTATGGATGTGATTCCATAGTGTAAAGCTATACTCAACTAATCCTAAAAACTCCTTTAGCCGCGCTTAGCCATTTTGGAGTTCTTCCACATCCACAATGATCTTTTGTTTCAATTTGGGATATTTTAGTGTACACCAGTGGATCCTCATGTGAAGCTCGAGGTTTTTTTATTCCAATATTTGGAGGTGCTATGTGAATTCTTGAATTTTTTGGGGTGATAGTAGATAAGTTTGTTCACTTCGTGATGGCTATAACAATGAGTACGCCTCTTTGTTGACTTCAAGGATTTCTATGCTATTGGCCAAGACTGACTCGTATTGTAATTTGGTATCCACATTCATGAAGAATTAGAAAATATGAAGGGATTTAATATCCTATCATGCAGTCTCTACTTCCTGTTGCTCCATCACTTCCTGATGATGTCACTCCTGGGTATACTTATGGGCTATTATTTCTTGTTCATGTTGTTTTCACATTTGTTCATGTGCCTGATTGAGAGTCTAGTTCCTATCCCTATTTTCAGTTATGATTGTAGACATAAATTATGTAGGTCCTCGGTATGTACCTATGTGAGGTCAAGTTCATCCTTGAATGAGTCGACAGGGACAACAACCAATGAGATAACCTATAAACTATTTTCAGACTTGTGGTGCTAACTTCCTCAAGCTACGGTGTTATAGCCTTAATTTCCACCCTATAAGCCATAGAGGAATCCAAAAGAATATAGAAGCCATAATACATATTTTTCCTAAGGTTTAGCCCATTTTTGAAGGTCCTCACTGGAGACCTAATAGACAACAAGCGAGGCCTCATTGGTCACTAGTGGCTCAACAAGTGAGGAAATACTAAACTTCTATAAGCATGGATTTATGAGGTGATAGGAGAGGGATTATTTGGATATTCATGGAAAAGGCCTAGGAGCTCACATCATTCAAGTCTCTAGTGGTCTCTAGAATATATAGAAGCCTCTCCCAAGCCTCCTCCACGAGATATATAACAAAGTAAAGCCTTGGGAAATAAGGGGGGAAGAATTCAAATTAATGTTATGTTTTCAAATTGGATAGGTTCCTATCCTGTACATCATAGTAAGAAGTCAGTGAGCCTAGCCTGACCAAAAAGTTGCAAGGAGAGGCATGGAGAAAGGACATCAAGGGAGAGTGGCATCAACATGAAAATGTTTGTATTTCATCATGAAAACTTTTAGATCCTATTAATATCATTATAGATATTATTAGAAGAAAGTTAGATCTAGGATTTTAATCTCAAGTGGAAAGGTATAGATGTATTGCTTGTCTTTTGTATACAGGAAGCAGGTTGTGGAGCTTGGAGATGTATTTCCAAGTATGCAACATCCAATATTTTTGAAGGACAACCTATGATTAAAGGTACACAATATACACCATTACTTAGGATAAAGATGAATCTATGTGTTTGAATCTAGATCTAGGAAAACCATAGGAATCACCCCGTTTCTATCTAGGATTACTAGGCTAATCCTAGGGAGATTTTTTGTGTATTCGGCAAGATCCCCATGAGACCTTTTCCAATAAAACAACTAATTACCATACTGGGAAATAATCCTTCTCTACTTTGAGTCTCTTGGCTAATCCTTCCCTCTATTCGATTGTGATTTCCAGTTGAGCTTCTTCCATTAGCTATTCCAGAGACTAGATCTAATAGATTTGAGAGATATGATATAGATATAGAAGATATGCAATATATATATTTTCCTTAACAAATAAATTTTCGCAGGCCCTCAATTGTTGCACAATAATTGTCACGCGACCACTCACTAGTTAATAGACCTGTGTCTCACGAGGTTCAATAAAAAGTGTATATTTGTAGTGTAAATCCAAGAACTATGAATATATATATATATCCTCTTATCATTAGGGTTATACAATGGTATTTCTAATTTTGTTTAGCTTTTATTTGAGTGCTTGATTGTCACATAAGTTTTCTTCAAAGTTTATTTGAGTGCATTGATGTGCATTGATTTTCATTTCTTGGAGAGATTCTATTTCTTTCTGAGAATTTTAGTGAAGTTGGGCTGAGAACTGTTGGGTATGTGTTATATTCTTTGCATGACTAGATATAGAATTTTCTACGTTGTGTCAGGCATGCAAGAGGGATTTAGGGGGGCCTCTAGCCCCCCCCTTTGGAAGTTCCGGGGAAACATCCTCGAGAATTTTTGTTTTCCTCGTTTTTCATGTCACCTTGATTTTTGTGTCAATTGTTGGGTGGTTTTTTGGCACATGGTTTTTTTTAATGGTTTTCTATTTTCGGTTAAGGAATTAGGGTGTTGACTAATACAAGTCATTGGGTTAGGGGTTTGGACTCTGTTAGATCCTATAGGTATATTGTATTATAAACAATGTATCACTATGAATTAATATAGAATATGTTGGTTTTCCCAGTTTATATTTCTAGGGGAAAACTATATGTGTAATGTGTGTATTTTCCATTGTATATTTTCTATTATTTTATTGAAAATATGATTGCAGTAAAATATTGTACAAGGTTAAAATCCACATTTGGTATCAGAGCTTTGTTGGCTTCAGGGGGACGCCTTTGTGGTCAAGGGTTTGGATCGAGACTGTGATAATCCTTGTTACAGTGGGAGATCTGTGGTATTGATTTTTCAGGTGAAAATAAATGATGAGTAGTTTGAAAATGAAGATCGAGAAGTTTAATGGGAAACATTTTAAACTATGGAAGCTCAAGATGGAAGATCTGTCGGTGGACAAACATCATTTGATCATGATGGATCCAGGTACTCCACCTATAGGAACTTCAATAGATGACTAGAAAGTGTTGGATCAGAAGGAGAAGAGAACAATCTGACTATGTCTCTCATATTCAATATTACTGAATGTGTCAGAAGAATCTATAGCCAAAGATTTATGGGATAATTTGGGGAAGTTGTATCAGTCTAAGTCCCTAAAAAATAAACTATTCTCAAGAAAGAAACTGTATAACCTAAGGATAAGAGATGGAGACTCGGTGGAATATCATTTGAACTCCTTCAATACTGAGGTAAGACAGTTAGTATCTGTTGAGATTAAAATTTCAAATGAAGATAAGTGTATTAGTTTGTTATGCTCTTTACCAAACTCGTGAGATAGTTTGGTTGTGGCACTAGTTAGTAATACAACTGTCTTGAAGTTTGATGAAGTGGTCTCACCCTTGTTGTCGAAGGAGACGAGACATAAGGACATGGAAGGACATAGCACATATGCATTATTTGCAAGAGGACGTTCCCAGGAAAGAAATATATCTAAGTCCTCAAGTGGGATATTTAAGTCTAAGGGAATATCTAAGTTTCTAGAAAAGTTTGTAAAGGTATGTTGGAGATGTGGAAAAGAGGGGTACTACAAGAAGTAGTGTAGATCCAAAATTGAGAAAAAGAAGGGATCTAAAGAATATCCTTCTACAAAAGAAAAGACCTCCAAGTAATAAGGAAGGTATGTGTACTTGGCTTCTTCAAGAACACATGTAGATAATGAGGCATGGTTGGTTGACTCAGGTGCATCCTTTCATATGACTCCCCACAGGGAGTGGTTCCTTGAATATGAAAGGTATCATGGAGGTAATGTTTTTGTGGGTGATGACTCGATAACTAGAATCATAGGTCTAGGAAAAGTAAAGTTGAGGCTCATATATGGAAGGATTGGAAAACTACTTAGTGTTGTTCACATATGAGTATTGGCCAGAAATTTGATTTTTGTAAGAAAAATGGACGATGCAGGGGTAAAAAAAATATTTGAAAAGGAAACCCGCGGGATGGTTCGAGGAACAATGGTGATGCTAAAGGGAGTTCAGTTTGGAAATCTATATAAGTTGCAAGGAATAAATGTTAGTGATGGGTGTAATAGCTCCATTTTTCTTGATACTGGATTTTAAGAATAAATAACTCCTACAGTCACTGGAGAAAATTTTATGTTGTGGCACCAAATATTGGGGCATATCAGAGAGAAGGGTCTTCAACTACTACACGATAAAGGTATGGTTGAAGTTATGTCTAACTTCTCTTTGGATTTTGATTTCTCTGAACATTGTGTATATGGGAAGAAGAATCAGGTAAGATTCCCCTCTGGTGCAATGAGGGTAGAAGCAATTTTATAGCTAGTTCACAATGGTGTGTTTGGACTTGTGCCAGTTCCATAATTTGGAAAATCTATGTACCATGCATCATTTATAGATGAATTCTCAAGGAATACTTGGATATATTTCCTCATGAAGAAATATGAAGTCTTTGAAAGGTTTAAATATTTTAAGGGTCTTGTTGAGAATTAAACATAGAAAAGAATTAAGGAGTTGAGGACAGATAATGGTGGAGAGTTCCGTGAGAATGAATTTGAAGAATTCTATAAGAAGTGAAGTATAGAAAGGAACAAGACTACTCCATATATACCTCATCAGAATGGAGTTGCAAAAAGGATTAACAAGAGGTTGATGAAAAAAGAAAGGTGCATTCTCAGTGGTGCAGGGTTAGGGAAATAATTTTGGGCAGAGGTAGTGGGTACTACATGTTACTTGGTCAACATATCACCCTCATCAGTTTTGGATGACAAGAATCCAAAAGAGGTATAGAATGGTAAGAAACCTTCTATCACACATATCAATGTATTTGGCTATGAGACCTATGTTCATGTTCCAAAGGAAAACAAGAGTAAGCTAGATAAGAAGGTTGAAAAGTGTATCTTTAATGGGTATAAATATGGTCTCAAAGGTTATAAGCTTTGGAACCCAAAAACTAATAAGGTTTTGTATAGATGAGATGTAGTATTTAGATAAATAAAGGATGTTTTTAAATAGGAAGTCCTACCAAGTAAGGAATAACCAGAGAAAATAGAGTTTGATTTAAAGGATGATGAATCAGACTCTTAAAAAGAAATTGAATAAGAAGAAGAACATCCTCATACTCCAATATTGAGCATATCGGTTCGAGAAAGAAAGCTACCGGAAAGGTATACTCCAGCTGATTTCCATTCAAATTTTGAGTTGTCTATTATTGATGATGATTCTAGAACTGTCAGGGAGGAAGTGGAGTCAGAGGGTGGAAAGATCTGGAAAAAGGCCATGGATGAAGAAATGGCAGCCTTGGATAAGAATGATTCTTTGTATCTAGTGTAGTTTCCGAATGGAACAAATCCCATTGGCAACAAAACGATATTAAAAAATAAGTTGAATGCACAAGGAAAATTGGAGAAATACAAAGCTCGATTAGTAGAAAAGGGTTATTCCTAGGTTGAGGGAATTGATTTTGGTGAGATTTTTTATCCTATTGCCAAGTTAACTTCTATAATATTTATATTATCTCTTTTTGTTGCATTTAATTTTGAGGTAGAACAGATGGATGTCAAGACACCATTCCTACATGGGGATCTAGAAGAAGAAATCTATATGAAGTAGCATGAAGGATTTGCTGTGAAGGGAGAGAAGGAGTTGGTATGGAAGCTAAAAAAGTACCTATATGGTTTAAAACAAACAACAAGGATGTGATATCAGAAATTTTATACTTACATGTTGCCACTTGGATTCACAAGAAGCAAAGAGGATCATTGTGTATATTTTAATTTAATTGGTGATCATTTGATTTCTTTGGTCTTGTATGTGGATGGCATGTTGTTGATATGAAACAACAAGGAGATTATCCATAATGTGAAAACTCAATTTTCCTGTAAATTTGACATGAAGGATCTCGGTGCTTCAAATTTCATTTTGGGAATGGAAATTAAAAGAGATTGGAAAAGGAGGAAACTTTGGTTAAATCAAAGAAAATATGTCTAGAGAATATTGCAGAGGTTTAATGTGACGTCCCTGGCCACCCATGCCAGGCCATGCTACATGAGACAAGACTTTCTTTCTCTCACTGCAAAACATACTGTAACATACCTAACATTCAACTGAGCTATGCCACATAAAGTTTTCGAACTCCATGCAATTAAAACATACACACATAACACTCTTGCGAAATATTTTTATATATAAAATAACATAGAAATACATTACGTAAATACACGAATTCTTACTGAAATAATAGTAAACATAGACATGCAGCGTATACAAGAAATACCCATAAACATACAAACAACTATAACCACACATATCATAAACCAATAAAAATAAACATGTAAATAACAATGCAACATGCAAATTTATCACACAGTTGACACTTAGCTTGGTAAGAATATCACCAAATACATGCAGAGCTTCCATGAACCTCCCAGCGTTAGACCACACTTCTCATCACTCTCAGCAGTGAGTCACCCCGAGCTAGGACTAAACTCCACCTGTGTAAAGGGATTCCTAACTAGGCTAATGGCTCACAGACAACAGGAAAAACTCCATCATAGGTTCCAGTCAAACTAACATCGTACAGTCTCTCATTCCCCTCATGTCTGTCCCACCGCAGGAAGTGTGCCCCTCCTCTGCTCAGTAGTCCCTTGGCTGCCCCACTTCCTTTTTGGGCTTTAGCAACAGGTTGGATAGGAAGTCTCAGAGCCATGTAGTTGTAGTTTATCACCTTCGTGAAATGAATTCCCAGCAATTCTCGCACCTAGAGATAAATTTATCACGGGCCTGACAACCTTCCTCTTCAATATCCCACGAGCCTGACAACACACTTCTTCAGTCCATCTCCCAAGCTAAACAACTACTCAAAACAGATCTGGCTATGGATACAGTTTAGGTACAATGAAAAGAAGCTACATAGGAAAGCTCAATGGTTATGTGAATGGTCATGGAATCTTGGCTGAATTATGGAAAAATGATTAAAGGTGTGTTGGAAATGAACTAAGTCCCAACAATGTGTATGCATGTCCCCAACTTGACACTTGTCATGTTGGGAGCTACTTTGGCCCATTTGTCCCCAAATTTAGAACTTAGGATAAAATGATTATCCATACTTTATGATTTAAGAAATATTAATATAATATTTCTTTTTGGTTTGAGGAGCAATGGTTATGTTGAAGGGAGTTCGGTTTGGAAATCTATATAAGTTGCAAGGAAGAAATATTAGTGATGGGTGTAATAGTTCCATTGTTCCTAATATTGGAGTTTAAGAAGAAATAATTCCTACAGTCGCTAGAGAAAATTTTATGTTGTGGTATCAAATATTGGGGCATATCGGAGAGAAGGGTCTTCAACTACTACACGATAAAGGTATGGTTGAAGGTATGCCTAACTACTCTTTGGATTTTGATTTTTCTGAACATTGTATATATGGGAAGTAGAATCGGGTAAGATTCCCCTCTAGTGCAATGAGGGCAGAAGCAATTTTATAGCTACTTCACAATGGTGTGTTTGGACCTATGTCAGTTCTATCATTTGGAAAATCTATGTACTATGTATTATTTATAGATGAATTGTCAAGGAATACTTGGATATATTTCCTCCTGAAGAAATATGAAGTCTTTGACAGGTTTACGGAGTTTAAGGCTCTTGTTGAGAATCAAACATAGAAAAGAATTAAGGTGTTGAGGACAGATAATGGTGGAGATTTTTGCGAGAATGAATTTGAATAATTCTATAAGAAGTTAAGTATAGAAAGGAAGAAGAATACTCCATATACACCTCGTTAGAATGGAGTTGCAAAAAGGATTAACAAGAGGTTGATGAAAAAATCAAGGTGCATGCTCAGTGGTGCCGAGTTAGGGAAATAATTTTGGGCAGAGGCAGTGGGTACTGCATGTTACTTGATCAACATATCACCCTCATCAGTTTTGGATGACAAGAATCCATAAGAGGTATGGAATGGTAAGAAACCTTCTATCACACATATCATGGTATTTGGTTGTGAGGCCTATGCTCATGTTCCAAAGGAAAACAAGAGTAAGCTAGATAAGAATGTTGAAAAGTGTATCTTTATTGGGTATAAAGATGGTGTCAAAGGTTAGAAGCTTTGGAACCTAGAAACTGATAAGGTTGTGTATAGACGAGATGTAGTATTTAGATAAATGAAGGATGTTTTTAAATAGGAATTCCTACCAAGTAAGGAATAACCAAAGAAAATAGAGTTTGATTTAAAGGATGATGAATTAGAGTCTACAAAATAAATTGAATTTGAAGAGAAACATCCTTATACTCCATTATTGAGGATATCGGTTCGAGAAAGAAGTCTAATGGAAAGGTATTCTCTATTTGATTTCCATTCAAATTTTGCGTTGTCTATTATTGATGATGATTCTAGAACTGTCAGGGAGGAAGTGGATTCAGAGGGTGGAAAGATCTGGAAAAAGGCCATGGATGAAGAAATGGCAGCCTTGGATAAGAATTATGATTAGGATCTAGTGTAGTTTCCAACTGGAAGAAATCCCATTGGCAACAAATGGGTATTAAAAAATAAGTTGAATGCATAAGGAAAATTAGAGAAATACAAAGCTCGGTTAGTAGCAAAGGGTTATTCCTAGGTTGAGGGAATTGATTTTGGTGATATTTTTTATCATGTTGCCAAGTTAACTTCTATAATTTTTCTATTATCTATTTTTGTTGCATTTGATTTTGAGGTAGAAAAGATGGATGTGAAGACAACATTCCTACATGGGGATCTGGAAGAAGAAATCTATATGAAGTAGCCAGAAGGATTTGTTGTGAAGGGAAAGAAGGAGTTGGTATGGAAACTAAAAAACTACCTATAAGGTTTAAAACAATCAGCAAGGATGTGATATCGAAATATTTATACTTACATGTCGGGACTTGGATTCACAAGAAGCAAAGAGGATCACTGTGTATATTTTAATTTAATTGGAGATCATTTTATTTATTTGGTCTTGTATGTGGATGTCATGTTGCTAATAGGAAACAATAAGGAGATTATCTAGGATGTGAAAAAGTCAATTGTCCTATAAATTTGACATGAAGTATCTTGGTGCTTCAAATTTCATTTTGGGAATGGAAATTAAAAGAGATTGGAAAAAGAGGAAACTCTGGTTAAATCAGAGAAAATATGTCTAGACAATAGTGCAAAGGTTTAATGTGACGTCCCCGGCCACCCATGCTAGGCCACGCTACATGAGACAACACTTTCTTTATCTCACTGCAAAACATACTGTAACATACCCAACATTCAACTGAGCTATGCCACATAAATCTTTCGCACTACATGCAATTAAAACATACACACACAATAATCTTGCAGAATATTTATATATAAAACATAACAGACAAATACATTACATAAATACATGAATTCTTACTTTAATAATAGTAAACATAGACATGCATCATATACAATAAATACACATAAACATACAGACAACCATAACCACACATATGATAAACCCATAAATATAAACATGTAAATAACAATGCAACATAAAAATTTATCACACAGTTGACACTTATCTTGGTAAGAATATCACCAACTGCATGGATACCTTCCATGAACCTCCCAGCCTTATACCACACTGCTCATCACTCTCGACAGTGGGTCACCCTGAGCTAGGACTAAACTCCACCCAAGTAAAGGGATTCCTAACTAGGCTAATGGCTCATAAACAACAGGAAAAATTCTGTCACAGGTGCCACTCAAACTAACATCCTACAGTACCTCATTCCCCACATGCTTGTCCCACCCTCGTAAGTGTACCTCTCCTCTGATCAGCAGTCCTTTGGCTTCCCCACTTCCTTTTCGAGCTTCAACAACATGTCGGACATGAAGTCTTAGAGCCCTGTAGTCGTAGTTTAGCACCTTCATGAAATCAATTCCCAACAATTATCTCACCCAGATAGAAATTGCTCATGGGCTTGACAACCTTCCTCTTTAATATCCCATGAGCCTGACAACCTGCTTCCTTAGTCCACAACCCAAGCTAACCAACTACTCAAAATAGATATGGATATGGATACATTTCAGGTACAATGAAAAGAAGGTACATAGGATAGCTCAATGGTTATGTGAATGGTCATGGAGTCTTGGCTAAATGATGGAAAAATTATGGAAGGTGTGTTGGAAATGAACTATTTCCCAACAATATGTATGCATGTCCCCAACTTGACACTTGTCATGTTGGGAGTTACTTTGGCCTATTTGTCCCCAACTTTAGAACTTAGGATAAAATGATTATCCATACTTCATGATTTAAGAAATATTAATATAATATTTCTTTTTGGTTCAAGGAGCAATGGTGATGTTGAAGAGAGTTCGGTTTGGAACTCTATATAAGTTGCAAGGAAGAAATATTAGTTATGGGTGAAATAGTTCTATTGTTCTTGATATTGGAGTTTAAGAATAAATAACTCCTATAGTCGCTAGAGAAAATTTTATGCTGTGGCATCAAAGATTGGGGCATATCGGAGAGAAGGGTCTTCAACTACTACATGATAAAGGTATGGTTGAAGGTATGTCTAACTACTATTTGGATTTTGATTTCTCTGAACATTGTGTATATGGGAAGCATAATCGGGTAAGATTTCCCTCTGGTGCAACGAAGGCAGAAGAAATTTTATAGCTAATTCAAGATGGTGCATTTGGACTTGTGTCAGTTCCATCATTTGGAAAATCTATGTACTCTGTATCATTTATAGATGAATTCTCAAGGAATACTTGGATATATTTCCTCATGAAGAAATATGAAGTCTTTGACAGGTTTAAAGAGTTTAAGGCTCTTGTTGAGAATCAAACATAGAAAATAATTAAGGTGTTGAGGATAGATAATGGTGGAGAGTTCTGCAAGAATGAATTTGAAGAATTCTATAAGAATTGTAGTATATAAAGGAAGAAGACTACTCCATATACACCTCATCAGAATGGAGTTGCAAAAAGGATTAACAAGAGGTTGATGAAAAATGAAAGGTGCATGATCAGTGGTGCCGGGTTAGGGAAATAATTCTGGGTAGAGGCAGTGGGTACTACATGTTACTTGGTCAACATATCACCCTCATCAGTTTTGGATGACAAGAATCCATAAGAGGTATGGAATGGTAAGAAATCTTCTATCACAGATATCAAGGTATTTGGCTATGAGGCCTATGTTCATGTTCCAAAAGAAAACAAGAGTAAGATAGATAAGAAGGCTGAAAAGTGTATCTTTATTGGGTATAAAGATGGTCTCAAAGGTTATAAGGTTTGGAACCCAGAAACTAATAAGGCTATGTATAGACGAGATGTAGTATTTAGATAAATGAAGCATGTTTTTAAATAGGAAGTCCTACGAAGTAAGGAATAACCAAAGAAAATAGAGTTTGATTTAAAGGATGATGAATTAGACTCTACAAAAGAAATTGAATCAGAAGAAGAACATCCTTATACTCCAGTTTTGAGGATATCGGTTCGAGAAAGAAGGCTACCGGAAAGGTATTCTCCATCTAATTTCCGTTCAAATTTTGTGTTGTCTATTATTGATGATGATTCTAGAACTATCAGGGAGGAAGTGGATTCAGAGGGTGGAAATCTCTGGAAACAGGCCATGGATGAAGAAATGGCAGCCTTGGATAAGAATGATGCTTGGGATCTAGTGTAGTTGCCGACTAGAAGAAATCCCATTGACAACAAATGGGTATTAAAAAATAAGTTGAATGCATAAGGAAAATTGAAGAAACACAAATCTCTATTAGTAACAAAGGGTTATTCCTAGGTTGAGGAAATTGACTTTGGTGAGATTTTTTATCATGTTGCCAAGTGAACTTCTATAATATTTCTATTATCTGTTTTTGTTGCATTTGATTTTGAGGTAGAACAGATGGATGTGAGGACAACATTCCTACATGGGGATTTGGAAGAAGAAATCTATATGAAGTAGCCATAAGGATTTGTTGTGAAGGGAAAGAAGGAGTTGGTATGGAAGCTAAAAAGGTACATGTATGGTTTAAAAGAATCAACAAGGATGTGATATCAAAAATTTTATACTTACATGTCGGGACTTGGCTTCACAAGAAGCAAAGAGGATCACTGTGTATATTTTAATTTAATTGGTGATCATTTGATTTATTTGGTCTTATATGTGGATGGCATGTTGCTGATAGGAAACAACAAGGAGATTATCGAGGATGTGAAAAATCAATTGTCCCATAAATTTGACATGAAGGATATCGGTGCTTCAAATTTCATATTGGGAATTGAAATTAAAAGAGATTGGAAAAAGAGGAAACTCTAGTTAAATAAGAAAAGATATGTCGAGACAATATTGCAGAGGTTTAATGTGACGTCCTCGACCACCCATGCCAGGCCACGCTACATGAGACAACACTTTCCTTCTCTCACTAAAAATCATACTATAACATACCCAACATTCAACTGATCTATGCCACATAAATTTTTCGAATTGCATGCAATTAAAACATACACACACAACACTTTTGCAGAAGCTTTATATATAAAACATAACATAAAAATACATTACGTAAACACACGAATTCTTACTGAAATAATAGTAAACATAGACATGTAGCATAGACAAGAAATACCCATAAACATACAGATAACTATAACCACACATATGATAAACCCATAAAAATAAACACATAAATAACAATTCAACATGAAACGTTATCACACAGTTGACACTTATCTTGGTAAGAATATCACCAACTGCATGCAAACCTTCCATGAACCTCCTAGCCTTAGACCACACTAATCATCACTCTCAACAGTGGGTCACCCTGAGATGGGACTAAACTCATAGACTAGGCCAATGGCTCATAGACAATAGGAAAAACTCTATCACAGGTGCCACTCAAACTAACATCCTATAGTACCTCATTCCCCACATGCCTGTCCCACCCTAGGAAGTGTGCCACTCCTCTGCTGAGAATTCCTTTGGTTGCCCCACTTCCTTTCCGGGCTTCAACAATATGACGAACAAGAAGTCTCAGATCCCTGTAGTCATAGTTTAGTACCTTCAGGAAATCAATTCCCAGAAATTCTCTCACCCAGAGAGAAATTGCTCATGGGCATGACAAACTTCCTCTTAAATATCCCACGATCCTGACAACCTGCTTCTTCAGTCCATCTCCCAAGCTAACCAACTACTCAAAACAGATATGGCTATGGATACAGTTCAGGTACAATGAAAAGAATGGAAGTAGGAAAGCTCAATGGTTATGTGAATGGTCATGGAATCCTGGATGAATGATGGAAAAATGATGGAAGGTGTGTTGGAAATGAAATAAGTCCCAACAATATGTATGCATGTGCCCAACTTGACACTTGTCATGTTGGGAGCTACTTTGTCCCATTTGTCCCAAACTTTAGAACTTAGGATAAAATGAGTATCCATACTTTATGATTCAAGAAATGTTAGCATAATATTTCTTTTTGGTTTGAGGAGCAATGGTGATGCTGAAGGGAGTTCAGTTTGGAAATATATATAAGTTGCAAGGAAGAAATATTAGTGATGGGTGTAATAGTTCCATTGTTCCTGATATTGGATTTTAAGAAGAAATAAGTCCTACAGTCACTGGGGAAATTTTTATGTTGTGGCATCAAAGATTGGGGCATATCGGAGAGAAGGGTCTTCAACTACTACACGATAAAGGTACGATTGAAGGTATGTCTAACTTCTCTTTGGATTTTGATTTCTCTGAACATTGTGTATATGGGAAGCAAAATCGGGTAAGATTCCCCTATGGTGCAATGAGGGTAGAAGTAATTTTATAGCTAGTTCAAATTGGTATGTTTGGACCTGTGTCAGTTCCATCATTTGGAAAATCTATGTACTATGTATTATTTATAGATGAATTCTCAAGGAATACTTGGATATATTTCCTCATGAAGCAATATGAAGTCTTTGACAGGCTTAAAGAGTTTAAGGCTCTTGTTGAGAATCAAACATAAAAAAGAATTAAGGTGTTGAGGACAGATAATGGTGGAGAGTTTTGCAAGAATGAATTTGAAGAATTCTTTAAGAAGTGTAGTATAGAAAGGAAGAAGACTACTCCATATACACCTCATCAGAATGGAGTTGGAAAAAATATTAACAAGAGGTTGATGAAAAAATCAAGGTGCATGCTCAGTGGTGCCAGGTTAGGGAAATAATTCTGGGTAGAGGCAGTGGGTACTGCAATTTACTTGGTCAACATATCACCCTCATCAGTTTTGGATGACAAGAATCCATAAGAGGTATGGAATGGTAAGAAACCTTCTATCACACATATCAAGGTATTTGGTTGTGAGGCCTATGTTCATGTTCCAAAGGAAAACAAGAGTAAGTTAGATAAGAATGCTAAAAAGTGTATCTTTATTGGGTATAAAGATGGTATCAAAGGTTATAATCTTTGGAACCTAGAAACTAATAAGGTTGTGTATATATGATATGTACTATTTAGATAAATGAAGGATGTTTTTAAACAAGAAGTCCTACCAAGTAAGGAATAACTAGAGAAAATAGATTTTGATTTAAAGGATGATGAATTAGACTCTACAAAAGAAATTGAATCAGAAGAAGAACATCCTCATATTCCATTATTGAGGATATCGGTTTGAGAAAGAAGGCTACAGAAAAGGTATACTCCATCTGATTTCTGTTCAAATTTTGTGTTGTCTATTATTGATGATGATTCTAGAACTATCAAGGAGGAAGTGGATTCAGAGGGTGGAATTCTCTAGAAAAAGGCCATGGATGAAGAAATGGCAGCCTTGGATAAGAATGATGCTTGGGATCTAGTGTAGTTTCCAACTGGAAGAAATCCCATTGGCAACAAATGGGTATTAAAAAATAAGTTGAATGCATAAGGAAAATTGGAGAAATACAAAGCTCGATTAGTAGAAAAGGGTTATTCCTAGGTTGAGGGAATTGATTTTGGTGAGATATTTTATCCTTTTGCCAAGTTAACTTCTATAATATTTATATTATCTATATTCGTTGCATTTGATTTTGAGGTAGAATAGATGGATGTACAGACAACATTCCTACATGGGGATCTGGAAGAAGAAATCTATATGAAGTAGCTAGAAGGATTTGTTATGAAGGGAAATAAGGAGCTAGTATGGAAGATAGAAAGGTACCTATATGGTTTAAAACAATCAGCAAGGATGTGATATCAAAATTTTTATACTTACATGTCGGGACTTGGCTTCACATGAAGCAAAGAGGATCATTGTGTATATTTTAATTTAATTGGTAATCATTTGATTTATTTGGTCTTGTATGTGGATGGCATGTTGTTGATAGGAAACAATAGACAAATTATCCAGGATGTGAAAACTCAATTGTCCTATAAATTTGACATCAAGGATCTCTGTGCTTCAAATTTCATTTTGGGAATGGAAATTAAAAGAGATTGGAAAAATAGGAAACTCTAGTTAAATCAGGGAAAATATGTTGAGACAATATTGCAGAGGATTAATGTGACGTTCCCGGCCATCCATGCCGGGCCATGCTACATGAGACAACAATTTCTTTCTCTCACTGCAAAACATATTGTAACATACCCAACATTAAACTGAGCTATGCCACATAATTTTTTTGAAATGCATGCAATTAAAACATACACACACAATACTCTTACAGAAGATTTATTTATAAAACGTAACAGATAGATACATTACGTAAATACACGAATTCTTACTGAAATAAAAGTAAACATAGACATGCATCATGTATAATAAATACCCTTAAACATACAAACAATTATAACCACGCATATGATAAACCCATAAAAATAAACATGTAAATAACAATGCAACATGCAAATTTATCACACAGTTGACACTTATCTTGGTAAGAATATCACCAACTGCGTACAGACCTTCCATGAACCTCCCAGCCTTAGACCACACTGCTCATCACTCTCAGTAGTGGGTCACCCCAAGCTAGAACTAAACTCCACCTAGGTAAAGGGATTCCCAACCAGGCTAATGGCTCATAGACAATAGGAAAAACTCCATCAGTCCCTCATTCCCCACATGCCTGTCCCACCTTAGGAAGTGTGCCTCTCCTCTTCTTAGTAGTTCTTTGGTTTCCCCACTTCCTTTCTAGGCTTTAGCAACAGGTGGGACAAGAAGTCTCAAAGCCCTGTAGTCATAGTTTATCACCTTCAGGAAATCAATTCCCAACAAGTCTCTCACCCAGAGAGAAATTTCTCATGGGCTTGACAACCGTCCTCTTCAATATCCCATGAGCCTGACAACCCACTTCTTCAGTCCATCTCCCAGGATAACCAACTACTCAAAACAGATATGGCAATGGATACAGTTTAGGTACAATGAAAAGAAGGTACATAGGATAGATCAATGGTTATGTGAATGGTCATGGACTCCTAGATGCATGATGGAAAAATGATGGAAGGTTTCTTGGAAATGAACTAAGTCCCAACAATATGTATGCATGTCCCCAACTTGACACTTGTAATGTTGGGAGCTACTTTGGACCATTTGTCGCCAACTTTATAACTTAGGATAAAATGATTATCCATACTTTATGATTTAAGAAATATTAATATAATATTTCTTTTTTGTTCGAGGATCAATGGTGATGTTGAAGGGAGTTTGGTTTGGAACTCTATATAAGTTGCAAGGAATAAATATTAGTGATGGGTG
Source organism: Picea glauca (assembly GCA_000966675.3). Lineage (NCBI taxonomy): Eukaryota > Viridiplantae > Streptophyta > Pinopsida > Pinales > Pinaceae > Picea > Picea glauca. The sequence continues at coordinate 274,921 of JZKD02S1679416.1, forward strand.
TAATAGTTCCATTGTTCCTGATATTGGAGTTCAATAAGAAATAACTCCTACAGTCGCTGGAGAAAATTTTATGTTGTGGCATCAAAGATTGGGACATATCGGAGAGAAGGATCTTCAACTACTACACGATAAAGGTATGGTTGAAGGTATGTCTAGCTGCTCTTTGGATTTTGATTTCTCTGAACAATGTGTATATGGGAAGAAGAATCAGGTAAGATTCGCCTCTGGTGCAACGAGGGCAAAGCCAATTTTATAGCTAGTTCATAATGGTGTGTTTGGACCTGTGTCAGTGTTGATGGGCGAAATTGACCGCTCGTCAACTGGAGGAGTGAATCCGGTCCAGGGTTGTCTAAATAACCCAATCCATTTGGATTAATCCACTTCGATGGGTTTAGTGGCTCCGTTGGCCGATATAAGTCCTAAGAAAGTGAAAAAAATAATATAAAGAAACTAATCTAAGTGAAAGAAAACTTCTGTAAACTATATACAAATCTAATATATATATACAATTTGCTAACTTATATTATAAAACAATAATTCTACTTATTAAATGTTCAGTTATCAATATAATTAAATCTCCATTATATATACAGTATTTACAAAATACAAATTTTGATCGAAATATTCAAAATCATATGTGAATTGTCTTATGACAGAGAAGTTATTATTTTTGGATTTTTATAATTCTTATGAAAAAGAAATGAAACAACAACTATCTAACTAAGCAATCAAAATAAAAATCTGTACTGTGAATCTGAACTAGAGAAATGAACAGTGAAACGTGTTCAGATTGTAAGAAATTTATATATTAACTAAGCTACTTAAATAACACTAACAGACTAACCTGTAATAGCGTTTCTTATTTGTCCTGTGCACAGTTCGCTGTTTGATGGGGGAAACCCGCACCAGATTTTCCGAATGCTTCTCGTAAACAGGAAGTAGTGACACTTGAATACTAATGACAGAGAAAGCAAGACATATAGAAACAACAATTTATGATTTAACATATAATCATATTAGGATAAATATGAGTATGAAAATTTGCGCATTATTGTTTGTTGAATGAAGAAGATCAACCTTCTAATCATCAAATGTAAACAGATTTATTGTTGTGTATAAAATGGGAGACATCAAATATGGACACTATTTAAATCAAATCACATCAACCTGTAACAAATTATGATATCTAAAGTAGTCAATAATTTGATTACAAACTAAAATGCACAAAAAACTTGAACAAAAGTAAGATATATTGAAGTTAAAGCCATACAAAACATCCACTTTCATTCGAGTCTGTATAATCACCAGCCCATAGTCTCTGCTCCCTAAGCAGTCATGGTTTGTTTACAAAAATAATAGGTATATAAAGGCCACAGGATGAAACATTCATTGTGGAAATTATCAAAACTCTTTGCAAAAAATATGGGAACAATCTCCCAAATTGCTATTCCTAACTAAGACTAACAGCGTAATCCAAAACTGTGTAAAAAAAACATGTTCCAAAAAATGCCACCATCGATCCAATTCCCTTTGAAATTCGTGTGTACCTATAGATACACAAAGATACATGTTGTTTAGATTGTGTTCATTTGTAAAATCAACATAAATTCAAATTTTATGACTAGCTACAAAATCTCATGATTTTGTAGCTAGTTATTATTTACAAACAAAATCGGATTGAATCAATTTAATCATAACATAAATATATGAGATTTATCAAACAAATCCTTTATACTAATTCAAAGAAAACAAAACCGTTTTAAAATAACTTTTGAAACACCATACCTTGGTTTTAGGGATACGATTTGATCAAGCTATTTTTGAGTTAACAATGGCAGTGGCTGCCTCTACATTTTTGAACATGACAGAGCCTGTGGTATTTTGCCTCTTATCATTAACTTGCAGTCTATCATTTTCCTTGGTTAACACATTTACTCTGTCCTCCAAGGACTTGATTCGGGATTGCAGCAAAGGGACATCTGAATAATATCGGTCGAGCCATGACTTGCATTCACTGCACTGTGGTTGATCAGGTCGTGTAATCAGAGGTGAGGAATCTTTTAAATTACAAGGGGTTCCAGTGTCAGGCTTGATCCCGGGGAAGTTGGGGTCATCTTTGAGGCACGACGAGAGGTTCGATATGTAGTCACAGAGCTTGACAGAGAAAAGGTCGTGTGAGTATGGGTACTCCTCAGTCAGAAATCGCTCAATTTCAGAATCTGAATATTCACTCAAAACAATTGGTTTCTGGTATGAGTTTTGTTTAGGCTTATTGCGAGCACACCTTGATACCCAGCACGCAGCCTTCTTACCTTTGCAATTGACATCATTGTTACCCTTGCCTTTTTTTCTTGCAGGCCTCTTAACTGACTTAGCACTATCTTTTAAGCATGAGTCAGGCAGGGTGTTGGGTAGGTCATCATTCGGTTAGGTCGAGGGTTCAACAAACAGTAAGAGTGTAGGAGGGGGCACGACAGGCCCGACAAGGGTTTCGGTGACCATGGTTTTGTCCACTTGAACAAATTCAATATTGGCAAAGCCATTCCTCAAAAATAAAGCCTCCCAACAGTCGCCTCTCAACCTCAAATGATGGACTATAACAATTTTAATTAAACAATGGTGGAAGAGGTTGGAGTCGGCCTTCTCCCTCTTGAATCGTTTAGCCATTTTATACAAACTGCGAAGAAGGAAATGTGGCATATTTAAAGGGAAATCTATGAAACTCATCAGAAATCGTAGGTGGTATAGGAAAACTAAACTGTATCTACCTTCACATGTAATGAATTGCTTAATAATATCCAAGAAATCATGCCATCGAGATTTAAGGGCTGTAACCGGCATACCTTTGTCACAACTATAGATTTTCCTTGAGGTAAATAGGAGCGGCCATGGCACTTCATCAACCTTCAAATTCTTAAACCATTTTTGCCCTTTGGCTGGCAGACTAGTCGATGAGCTGATGAATTCCTCGTTCAATTCGAGTTGAACATCCCCAACTTTGGCCCTGCATCCATCAAATGTGAGGGAAAATTATTGAGCGACTGCGAGGTTGAAACCCTCGAATTTTTCAATGAAAACTAACCAGCCATTCCTCTCCAGGTCCTCTCGGGTGTTATCAAATAACAACAACATTTGGACACCATTAGGTTCGATTCGCACTACAGGAGCCGTATCAGATAGCACACAGTCAACAGGGTAATCGGTGAGGGGGATTGACAAGGTAGGCACAGAACCAATTCCCGCAGGTTTTCCCAAAACAAGCAGAGGAAACCCGAAATGCACGACCAAGCATTAATTCTTATGTGTGCAAGGGTGGTGGAGTAAATTGAAATGATGTAAAACTATCATGTCGGCTGTACAATCGACGACGCCTTGGTAAAGAGTTTCATTCAAATCACTTTTGCTGTGTATCAAAAACAATGTAAACAACATGTCAAATGAATAACCATTGAAAACCATGACAAGTTGATCCGAATGTTTGAACAAACAATAGAATTTGTATGATTTAAAAGAAAACAACATGTTGAATATTGCACCAACGATTCGAGCCCACAATTAATGTGTTCAATAAAAGCATTGCATCAGCGATTTGATCAAAGACAACAAAATATCATTGCACCAAAGAACTGATCAAAGACACCAAAATATCATATAACCATTGCTAATTTGAAACAATATTGACAAAGGTAAAATGCAAAGTGAGTAGAGGTTTGGTGTTTTGATAAATGTGTGACCAGTAGTGAGTTGGAGGAAAAAGAGTTATGACCATATAAATAAAAGATTTATAACAATCCAAAAGATAATTTTAATATGATCAACATGACTTCCAACTCTAGGTTTTCACGCTTGCAGTCGTGAAAATGAAAATGAGAAGAATATATGTGAAATCAAAGATAATAGTGTCTTTTAAAGAAATGCTACGAGTATTGAGGGTTCAAAAACCCTTGTGTAGGCAACTTGTAAGGAAAATATAGAAATAAAAATGGCTGCCAACAATGGGGACACACTGGTAGAAGAAGTTATCTCTGCCAAACGAACAAGTCCAGATTAAGATAATGAGAATAATTCTAACTCAAAAAACATCCAGAAAATTGTTTAAACATCGTCATCAATCATAAAAATTCCAGCTGATTATTTTAAAAGATGAAAACTAATAACAATCTTAATAAAAGTGAGTCACGATATTAAAGATAAAATATTCAATACTTTTGACAGAGCCACTTCTTCCAGCAGGCATCCATAGCCTCGACAGGGTTTCCATTTAACCCACTCTGATATCTGTATCCTGCTAGGAAGTTCTAGATCAGAATAAAGGACATTTTAAGGTCAAGAGATTTCATATTTGAAAATTTTCATATACCTGACATTGCTTCACTACTAGTGGGCCTGTTCAGTACCCCAACAAAGTTATCTTGGCATCATGCATGCATTTACCCACTGCCAGTAGACCTGTTCAGTATCCCAGCGGGTTTACAAGCACTTCCCACAACTCTTTAATGATTTATTTGGTTTTTAGAGATACATAATTGAGCAGGGTGATGCTGAAAATTATGATATTTTGGACATACTTTAATGAATTACAGACCTTCATTAAGATCCAGTGATGGTTTGTTTACAAAACTGAACTTCGAAGGCAGGGAGACATCTTCTGAGTTATTCCCTTAAGGAATAGGGAAAACATAAGAAGAAAATGGATGATCGTGACAGGCTTCAATTACAGATTAGAATCAATAAAATTCTTTCAAACAACAGGCTTTCTTTAACATGGTTGTAAATATCAGAAGCATATCATAATTGATGTTTAGACAAAATTTTAGTAGTCATTTCAGAGGAATATTTTTTCTATTTTCTTTTTCTGAATGATTCATAATACAAGTATGTGTATTTCAAAAGAAAAAATTGATAAGCGTAAGGGAGAAATCAAAACCAAAACTGCAAAAGAAAACAAACAAAGGAAAAATATTTACAAAGTGTACACAGGGTTGTCCTTAAGTGAAATACCTTTTTAGAGCTTGGCCATTCATCGGATAGGTGTCTGGATATCCCTCTAGACTCTGTAGTCGGAAAGAGCTGGGACCCAATTTCTCAGCAATTAAAAACTGTCCTAGCCATAAGTTCTGAAACTTTGTGTGCTCTCCCTTTCCCTCATGTGGTTTGTCCCATTTTAGGACAAGGTCACCTACTTCAAAGTTCCTGTCAGAAGCAGAGTTGGAATCAAACCAGATTTTAACCACAAGTTGATGCTGATCTAACTTTCGTTTTGCTTGAGCCCTCACCTCTTCTAGTTTTATTAAAGCGTTAATTCGATTCTCCAAAGGGGGGCAGTTTTCTTCCTGTATTTTCTGTGATAGTTGTAGTGAGGGAAGACGAATATGTGGTGGTAGAATTGCTTCTCAGCCATAGATGAGAAAGAAGGGAGAGTTACCCACAACAGTTTTCGGAGTTACTCTATCAGCCCAAATTGCGTTTAATAGTGCATTATGCCATTTTTTGTGATTTTCAGATACCGTTCTCTTGATGATTTTAATCAGATTCTTATTAGTTGATTCTGCCAATCCATTGCCCTGAGGGTAATAGCTAGCAGAATATTTCAATTTAATTCCTTTTTCTAGAGCGAACTCACTCATTTCAAGAGACGAAAAATAAGAAGCATTATCGAATACTAAACAGTCAGGGATACCAAAACGAGTAATAATATTCGAATTTAAAAAGGCAATTACCTGACTGGTATTTACGACTCCTAATGGGGCAGCTTCATACCACCTGGTGAAGTAATCTGTGGCTATTATGATAAACTTATTCTTCTATGAGGATGGCGGATTTATTGGACCTATAATATCAAGACCTCACTGCTGAAAGGAGGAGTCTACTGAAACAGGCTGCAAAGGAAAGGCTGGTTTCTGTATCCGCCCGGATGCTTTTTGACAAATAATACACTTGCAACACAAGGCATGAGAATATCTAAAAAGTGTAGGCCAATAATAATCTACTCTTAAAACTTTATGGGCAGTGGTATCCCCACCAAAATGCCCACCAGCTTCTCCTGCGTGCAATTCTAATAAGACCTTTTCTTCTTCATCTTTTTCAAGACAACGCATCAATACTCCATCAAATTTTTGATGAAATAGAATACCATTAATCAACTGAAAGGAGGAATATTTTAATCTTAACACTCTTCTTTTAGTGGGATCCAGGTGACGGGGGGTTGACCCATGTTCAAGACAGAATTTTATATCGTCATACCAGGGGCTGATAGAGTTTTGTGCACAACAGATTGAATTTTGATTGTGTTGTCCTGGGTTTGACACATCGTTTTCTTCTTGTTGTATTGCCACTGAGTCAGCAACTAAATTGCATATCCCTTGGCCTCTCACTATTTGTGCTGGGGTTATTTCTATGTCATACTCTTGTAAGGAGGTGACCCAGTTTTCCCTCTTTTCCCCTAGTTCTTTCTGCACTAATAGATTTCTGACGGCCGGGTAAGGGAAAATAATTTTCGTACTAGATTTCAAAAGATAAGATCGAAAGTGCTTTACTGATTTAAAAACAACATAGGCTTGTTGATCTACCACTGGGTAAATAAGTTCTGCGCCTTTGAAAGAAGAGCTCATAAAGGCAATTGAGACTTCATTATTTTCAGCGTTCTTTTGAGTTAAGACAACAACGTAGTAGCGGTCAGAAGAAAACGTGTAGAGCGTGAAGTCTTGCGAAAAGTCGGAGCTCATGAGAGAAGGAGCGTCTATTATGGCCTTTTTTATTGAATTAAAAGCTTGATTTTCTAAGGGTACACAATGATATTGTGCGTCCTTCTTTATTAAATTCTGTAAAGGTCTCACCATTTCGAAAAAACTGGGGACGAATCTCCTGACAAAGTTTATCTGGCCTAAGAAAGACTGCATAGACTTTTTTGACGAGGGAGGGGGGAGTTTCGAGATGACTTGAGTCCTTTTAGGGTCGATAATCATCCCTTTGCTTGACACAATAAATCCTAAGATCTTACCTTGTTCTACTGTGAAGATAGATTTTTTAGGATTCAAGGAAATGCCGTACTTATGACATTGCTGTAGAACGGATCTCAAATGAGCTAGATGATCAGTTTTTTTTTTCAAAAAAACAGTAACATCATCTAGGTAAACTACGACAGATTGATTGATTAATCCTCAGAAAGCGATGTCCATCGCTCTCTGGAAAGTGGCACCAACATTAATGAGTCCAAAGTGCATTTTCCTATAAGCGTAGGTTCCCCATGGAGTGTGGAAGGTAGTTTTAAGTTGGTTTGGAGGAGACATCATGACTTGGTTGTACCCTGAAAAACCATCCAATAAGGATAATCTTTCAGAACCAGATACCCGTTGAAGGATCTGTTCCATGGGTGGGAAAAGGTAGTTGTCTTTATCAGACGCTCGATTGAGGTTTCGGAAATCGACGCATAGTCGGATTTCACCACTCTTCTTCCGAACAGGGACAAGGTTAGAAACCCATTGCGTGTGCCTAACTGAGAAAATTATCTTAGCATTAAAGAGTTTATTTAATTCTTTTTTGACGGTTGGTTCGAGTTTAGGGTGCATTTTTCTTAACTTTTGTTGAAACAACAAGGTTTGGGGTTTCATAGGAATGACGTGTTGTATGATGTTAGGGTCAAAGGTATTTAGCTCGTCATACGTCCATGCAAAAACATTTTTGAATTCATTAAACAATCTAATAAAAGAGGCTTTCTCATGTTCAGAACACCCCACCCCTAAACTAATGCACTGTGGATTGTCATTAGTTCCCAAGTTTACTTTTTCTTACGATAAAGAGGAACTATTTGTTTTGCAATTGACCGATTTTTTGAATTTGTCTTGAAGATCATAATTTTTTTCTAATTTAACTACAGATTTAGGGATAGAATTTACCATGTCCAATGAAGGTTTAGGAGATATCATATGTGGTATTGCCGTGAAATCGACAGATTGTCGTCATGAGTGCATTCGTTGATCACCACGCCTTGGAAAGTTTCTTCCATATGAAGGAAACTAATAATTTGTTGATAGTCGTCGAAGACTCTCCAATTCATGATGTTGTCGAGAACAGATGGCCTAAACAACAGTTCGACGGAGAATGCATTCGGGGATAAGCCTTCTGCAAGAAAGAGTTTCGAAGCTACATTAGCTAATAAACCGGTTTCCGAATTATTCAATCTAGGAATAAAATTTATATTAAAAGAAGAAAACTTATTCATGAAATTCCATACCTCAGATTGGTATCTTTTGAGATGCGGGGATCAACAGTGGATAGAATCTCTTACCTGTCTAACCATGATTTCCGAATCGCCAAAGACAATCAAATTTTGAATGTGCATATCTAATGCTTTTCTGAGGCCTTGCAATAAAGCCTCATATTCTGTTGTGTTGTTTGTACATTCAAATTCTAAGCTGCATGCAATCAGGGTTTTGTTACCTGCTGGATCAATAATAACGTAGCTCGCACCAGCTCCTTCCTTGGACTTTGACCTGTCAAAGTAAAGAGACCATATTTGATTTTTATCGGGTGCATGAGACCATTGTGTAGAAACTGCTAGCTGCATATATGCCACAATCTCGGACTGCTGCTCCGAGTTAGTGATAGCTGAAGTCTCGGCCATGAAATTGTCAAAAAAGGTATCCATCCCTTGTATTTCGGGTGAATCAGCAGAAGGTGTAAATGGTTCGTTGGGATCATTTAAATCTCTCACTGTGAACTTTAGGTAACGTTCATGATTTACCTTGATTTTGTTGGGCTTTCCATTCTCGGGCAGCCACAAGTGAGACCAATCTGTCGCGAAATAGCCATGTAGCTGCTCTGACCAGTCTCTGCTTAAAAACAAACCATAAACTTCTAGAATATCCACAACAATAATATCAATCACTTGATGAACTTTGGGGTTAGACAATAATCTTATAAGCACATTCCTTAATTCGCCTATAACTTTAACACTAGTTCGATCAAGTTGGATGATCTTTAAGGTGGATGGTTCAACTTCATCATTAATATTCTGACACACAGACCATGGCATTACATTGGATGATGCTCCTGAGTCTACCATACAATTGTGCACATTCCTATTAAATATTTTGAAATTTAACGAAAATGGAGGTACATTTCTGCGAGTACTAATGGTGGAAGCTTGTGGCTTTTTACTCGCAGCCTCTAAAGCTAATTTATCTACATTTGTTACATTATTTACATGAAGGTCTCTCTTATCATCAGGATCAAAATTGTTCTTAGTGGAGGCCTTCTGAGGAACTTTTGGGTTATTGTTACTGCTTGGATTACCGTTTTTTCTATTTTCTACGATATTCTGTAACATTTTTTGTAGCAGAAATGAAATTTTTAATAATTCATAAACAGAAATGTTAGACCTTAAATTTTTTCAACCTTCAACTAAATCATAATCTAAGTTTGGGTTTACATGACATTGTTTAGTCTCATCTGATTTATACTGTTTCGGGGGCGAAGTCTTGGTGTTTTCAGAAGAAGGCTTGTTTGTTGTTTTACTCCTAGTATTGTAGGGATGTATTGTCTTGAAATTACCTTCAAAATGCTATCCGAGAAGTGTCCAAAAATGTTCGGAGAAGATTCATCTTCTTCAACTGTTTCTTGTTCAACTACCTCCTCAGGGGTCTCAGGAGGCATCAAGTTATCCTAGGCTTCTAGAATCGTTTGAATAGCGAATTGCATACTTTCTAGGTTTAAGCCTTCAGCACTTGAATTAGGTCAGTTGTTAGGAAAAGGCTTCCTAAACGGGGGTTTGTAAGGCCCTTTGATCGAAGAAGCTTCTTTGGCCGTCCTTTTCAAATCTATAACTTGATTTGACAATTTTTGAACGACTTTTGTTAAGTTTTCTAAATCTGAGCTTTCAGGTTGTGTTTTATTTTGGGTAGGTCTAGGAAGGATTTCAATTTTCTTTTTGGAAGATGAACTAGTCTCTATTTCGTTGCTAGTAGTGTCTTTTAAGCTAAGGATGTCTTTATCAATCTGACTGGCCTCTTTGAAGGCCTCTAACAACGTGGCTTTCTTAGATCACTTTACCCAAATGGCTATACTTTGATGTAAGGCTTTCGTATAGTATGCTATGATAAGATTCTCAGCAGGCATCGAATCCATAGGGATTCGATTCTTTAGTGTTAAGAATCTTTGGTTAAAGTCTTTGATTTTCTCTTTGGGGTTCATTCTTAAACTAGAAAGCTGCATTACTAGAAATTCTGGGGACTTATCGTCTCCAAACTTCTGAAGAAAGCAGGATTCGAACTTCTCCCATGACACGATGGTATGGGGCTACTGGGAAAGGTACCAAGTAGAGGCATTTCCCTCGAAAGTATAGGGGAACAATCTATAGACTACGTCTTCATGCTTGACGTTACAGAGTCTAATGGCTAACATAAAAATTTTAATGTGATCTTCGATGATCTTTTTAGAGTCAAGGTCAAACTTGGGGAGCCACTTCTCTGGATGTTTGGGTAAGGGATACTGAGGCTCGGGTATGGCTACTACATCTTGGTCGAGCCAGGGTCTAGCAGGATTGTTCTAATTGGCCATTGGTGTGGGCGGTGTAGAAGGCTGGGATGAGGAACTGCCTTCGTCAAAAGAGTCTTCTCCAGAAGAAGAAGGGGATGATGGAGGTGGTGAGGGTGGTATATTGGATCCTCCTGCTGTAGGAGTGAGGATTGGATCTATAGGGTTTAAAGTGAGGTTAGTGCCTCCAAGTTGTTCTCTGATATCAGAGAAATATAATGGTTGGTCCAAAGGTCGATTTGGTTGCCTTAAACGGGTGAAGGCACTATGTGTTCTTATGAGAGATTGGTGGACAATCTCATGTACGTCACCACCTGTAGGATTTGGGGTTACTGGTTCAACTGTGATCCGTAGATAATCGTTTGATGTGGTTGTTGTTTGAGGGACGATGTTGTCATTTGAGTGACTTCTTGTCACTATAGGTGAGCGGTTCGGTGGTGGAGGGGTCTTACGACCACCTCGTGCCATTAATAATTTTCAGGCCCTCCTTCTAGTGCCATTTGTTGACGGGCAAAATTGACTGCTCGTCAATTGGAGGAGTGAGTCCGGTCTGGGGTTGTCTAAATAACCCAAGCCATTTGGATTAATCCACTCTGACGGGTTTAGCATCTCTGTTGGCCGATCTAAGTCCTAAGAAAGTGAAAAAAATAAGCTAAAGAAACTAATCTAAGTGAAAGAAAACTTCTGTAAACTATATACAAATCTAATATATATATATATATATACAGTTTGCTAACTAATATTATAAAACAATAATTCTACTTATTAAATGTTCAGTTATCAATATAATTAAATCTCCATTATATATATAGTATTTACAAAATACAAATTTTGATCGAAATCTGCAAAATCATATGTGAATTGTCTTATGACAACGAAGCTATTATTTTTGGATTTTTATAATTTTTATGAAAAAGAAATGAAACAACAGCTATCTAACTAAGAAATCAAAATAACAATCTGTAATGTGAATCTAAACTAGAGAAATGAACAGTGAAACGTGTTCAGATTGTAAGAAATTTGTATATTAACTAAGCTACTTAAATAACACTAACAGACTAACCTGTAATAGCATTTCTTATTTGTCCTGTGCACAGTACTCGATTTCGTTGCTTGATGGGGGAAACCTGCATCATATTTTCCAAATGCTTCTCGTAAACCGAAAGCAGTGACGCTTGAATACTAATGATAGAAAAATCAAGACATATAGAAAAAACAATTTATGATTTAAGAAATAATCATATTAGGATAAATCTGAGTATGAAAATTTGCGCATTATTGTTCGTTGAATGAAGAAGATCAACCTTCTAATCATCAAATGTAAACATATTTATTGTTCTATATAAAATGGGAGACATCAAATATGGACACTATTTAAATCAAATCACATCAACCTGTAACAAATTATGATATCTAAAGTAGTCAACAATTTGATTACAAATTGAAATGCACAAAAACTTGAACAAAAGTAAGATGTATTGAAGCTAAAGCCGTACAAAACATCCACTTTCATTCAGGTATGTATAATCACCAGCCCATAGTCTCTTCTCCCCAAGAAGTCATGGTTTGTTTACAAAAATAACAGGTATATAAAGGTCACAGGATGAAACATTCCTTGTGGAAATTATCAAAACTCTTTGCAAAAAGTATGGGAACAATCTCCCAAATTGCTATTCCTAACTAAGACTAACAGCCTAATCCAAAACTGTGTAAAAAAAATATGTTCCAAAAAATGCCACCATCGATCCAATTCCCTTTGAAATTCATGTGTACCTATAGATACACAAAAATACATGTTGTTCAGATTGTGTTCATTTGTAAAATCAACACAAATTCAAATTTTATGACTAGCTACAGAATCTCACGATTCTGTAGCTAGTTATTATTTACAAACATAATTGTATTGAATCAATTTAATCATGCCATAAATATATGTGATTTATCAAACAAATCCTTTATACTAATTCATAGCAAACAAAATCATTTTAAAATCACTTTCGAAACACCATACCTTGGTTTCAGGGATACGATTTGATCAAGCTATTTTTGAGTTAACAATGGCAGTGGCTACCTCTACATTTTTTAGCACGACAGAGCCTGTGGTATTTTGCCTCTTATCATTAGCTTGCAGTCTATCATTTTCCTTGGTTAACACATTTACTCTATCCTCTAAGGACTTGATTCGGGATTACAGCAGAGGGACATCTGAATAATATCGATCGAGCCACGACTTGCATTCACTGCACTGTGGTTAATCAGGCCGTGTAATCACAGGTGAGGAATATTTTAAATTACCAGGGGTTCCAGTGTCAAGCTTGATCCCGGGGAAGTTGGGGCCATCTTTGAGGCATGGCGGGAGGTTCGATACGTAGTCATAGGGCTTGACAAAGCAAAGGACGTGTGAGTATGGGTACTCCTCGGTCAGAAATCGCTCGATTTCAGAATCTGAATCTTCACTCAAAACAATTGGTTTCTGGTCTGAGTTTTGTTTAGGCTTATTGCGAGCACACGTTGATACCCAGCGTGCAACCTTCTTACCTTTTCAATTGACATCATTATTACCCTTGCCTTTTTTTCTTGCAGGCCTCTTAATAGACTTAGCACTATATTTTGAGCATGAGTTAGGTAGGGTGTCGGGTAGGTCATCATTCGGGTAGGTCAAGGGTTCAACAGAGGGTAAGAGTGTAGGGGGGGCATGATAGGCCTGACAAGGGTTTTGGTGACCACAGTTTTTTCCACTTGACCAAATTCAGGATTGGCAAAGCCATTCCTCAACAAGAAAGCCTCCCAATATTCGTCGCTCAACCTGAAATGATGGACTATAACAATTTTAATTAAACACTGGTGGAAGAGGCTAGAGTCAACCTTCTCCCTCTTGAATCGTTTAGCCATTTTATACAAACTACGAAGAAGGAAATGTGGCATATTTAAAGGGAAATATATGAAACTCATGAGCAGTCGTAGGTGGTATAGGAAAAATAAACCGTATCTACCTTCGCATGTAATGAATTACTTAATAATAGCCAAAAAATCATGCCATCGAGATTTAAGGGTTGTAATTGGCATACCTTTGTCACAACTGTTGATTTTCCTTGAGGTAAACAGGAGCGGCCATGGCACTTCATCAACCTTCGAATTCTTAAACAATTTTTTCCCTTTGGCTGGCAGACCAGTGGCTGAGCTGAGGAATTCCTTGTTCAATTCGAGTTGGACGTCCCCAACTTTGGCCCTGCATCCATCAAATGTGAGGGCAAATTGTTCAGCGACTGCAAGGTTGAAACCCTTGAATGTTTCAATGAAAACTAACCAGCCATTCCTCTCCAGGTCCTTTCGGGTGTTATCAAATAACAACAACGTTTGGATGTCGTTAGGTTCAATTCACACTACAGGAGACATAGCAGATAGCACACAACCAATAGGGTAATCGGTGAGGGGGCTTGACAGGGTAGGCACAAAACCATTTTCCCGCAATTTTTCCCAAAACAAGCAGAGGCAGCTCGAAATGCACGACCAAGCGTTAATGCTTATGCATGCGAGGGTGGTGGAGTAAATTGAAATGATGTAAAACTATCATGTCGGTTGTACAATCGATGACTCCTTGGTAAAGAGTTTCATACAAATCACTTTTGGTGTGTATTAAAAACAATGTAAACAACATGTCAAATGAATAACCATTGAAAACCATGACAAGCCGATCCGAATGTTTGAACAAACAATAACATTTGTATGATTTAAAAGAAAACAACATGTTGAATATTGCACCAACGATTCGAGCCCAAAATTAATGTGTTCAATAAAAGCATTGCATCAACGATTTGATCAAAGACACCAAAATATCATTGCATCAACGAATTGTTCAAAGACACCAAAATATCATATAACCATTGCTAAATCGAAAGCATATTGACAAAGGTCAAATGCAAAGTGAGTAGAGGTTTGGTGTTTTGATAAATGTGTGACCAGTAGTGAGTTGGAGGAAAAAGAGTTATGACCATATAAATAAAAGATTTATAACAATCCAAAAGATCATTTTAATGTGATCAACATGACTTCCAACTCTAGGTTTTCATGCTTTCAGTCGTGAAAACGAAAACGAGAAGAAGATATGCAAAAGCAAAGATAATAGTGTCGTTTAAAGAAATGCAACGAGTATTGAGGGTTCAAAAACCCTTGTGTAGGCAGCTTGTAAGGAAAAGATAGAAATGAAAATGGATGCCAACAGTCAGTTCCATCATTTGGAAAATATATGTACTATGTATCATTTATAGATGAATTCTCAAGGAATACTTGGATATATTTCCTCATGAATAAATATGAAGTCTGTGACAGGTTTAAATATTTTAAGGCTCTTGTTGAGAATCAAACATGGAAAAGAATTAAGGTGTTGAGGACAGATAATGGTGGAGAGTTATGCGAGAATGAATTTGAAGAATTATATAAGAAGTGTAGTATAGAAAGGAAGAAGACTACTCCATATACACCTCATCAGAATGGAGTTGAAAAAATGATTAACAAGAGGTTGATGAAAAAAGCAAGGTGCATGCTCAGTGGTGCCGGGTTAGGGAAATAATTCTGGGCAGAGGCAGTGGATACTACATGTTACTTGGTCAACATATCACCCTCATCAGTTTTGGATGACAAGAATCCATAAGAGGTATGGAATGGTAAGAAACTTTCTATCACACATATCAAGGTATTTGGCTATGAGGCCTATGTTCATGTTCCAAAAGAAAACAAGAGTAAGCTAGATAAGAAGGATGAAAAGTGTATCTTTATTGGGTATAAAGATGGTCTCAAAGGTTATAAGCTTTGGAACCCAAAAACTAATAAGGTTGTGTATAGACGAGATGTAGTATTTAGATAAATGAATGATGTTTTTAAATAGGAAGTCCTACCAAGTAAGGAATAACCAAATAAAATAGAGTTTGATTTAAAGGATGATGAATTAGACTCTACAAAAGAAATTGAATCAAAATAAGAACATCCTCATATTCTAGTATTGAGGATGTCGGTTCGAGAAAGAAGGCTACCAGAAAGATATATTCCATCTGATTTCCATTCAAATTTTGTGTTGTCTATTATTGATGATGATTCTAGAACTGTCAGGGAGGAAGTGGATTCAGAGGGTGGAAAGCTCTGGAAAAAGGCCATGTATAAAGAAATGGTAGCCTTGGATAATAATTATGCTTGGGATCTAGTGTGATTTACAACTAGAAGAAATCCCATTGGCAACAAAAGGGTATTAAAAAATAAGTTGAAGGCATAAGGAAAATTGGAGAAATACAAAGCTCGATTAGTAGCAAAGGGTTATTCCTAGGTTGAGGGAATTGATTTTGGTGAGATTTTTTATCCTATTGCCAAGTTAACTTCTGTAATATTTCTATTATTTGTTTTTGATGCATTTGATTTTGAGGTAGAACAGATGGATGTGAAGACAAAATTCCTACACGAGGATCTGGAAGAAGAAATATATATGAAGTAGCCAGAAGGATTTGATGTGAATGGAATGAAGGAGTTGGTATGGAAGATAAAAAAGTACCTGTATGGTTTAAAACAATCAACAAGGATGTGATATCAAAAATTTTATACTTACATGTCGGGGCTTGGCTTCACAAGAAGCAAAGAGGATCACTGTGTATATTTTAATTTAATTGGTGATCATTTGATTTATTTGGTCTTGTATATGGATGGCATGTTGTTGATAGGAAACAACAAGGATATTATCCAAGATGTGAAAACTCAATTGTCCTATAAATTTGACATGAAGGATATCGACGCTTCAAATTTCATTTTGGGAATGGAAATTAAAAGAGATTGGAAAAAAAGGAAACTCTGGTTAAATCAGAGAAAGTATGTCGAGACAATATTGCATAGGTTTAATGTGACATCCCCGACCACCCATGTCGGGCCACGCTACACGAGAGAACACTTTATTTCTCTCACTGCAAAACATACTGTATCATACCCAACATTCAAATGAGCTATGCCACATAAATTTTTCGAACTGCATGCAATTAAAACATACACACACAATACTCTTGCGGAATCTTTATATATAAAATGTAAAATACAAATACATTACGTAAATACAAAAATTCTTATTGAAATGACAGTAAACATAGACATGCATCATATGCAATAAATACCCATAAACATACAGACAACTATAACCACACATATGATAAATCCATAAAAATAAACACGTAAATAACAATGCAGCATGCAAATTTATCACACATTTGACACTTATCTTCGTAATAATATCACCAACTACGTGGAGACCTTCCATGAAGCTCCCAGCCTTAGACCACACTACTCATCACTCTCAACAGTGGGTCACCCCGAGCTGGGAATACACTCCACTTGGGTAAAGGGATTCCTAAGTAAGCTAATGCCTCATAGACAACAGGAAAAACTCTGTCATAGGTTCCACTCAAACTAATATCCTACAGTCCCTCATTCCCCACATGCCTATCCCACCCCAGGGAGTATGCCCCTCCTCTACTCAGTAGTCCTTTGGTTGCCCCACTTCCTTTCCGGGCTTCAGTAACAGGCCAGACAGGAAGTCTCAAAGCCCTGTAGTCATAGTTTAGCACCTTCAGGAAATCATTTCCCACCAATTCTCTCACCTAGAGAGAAATTGCTCACAGGCCTGACAACCTTCCTCTTCAATATCCCATGAGCTTGACAACCCACTTCTTCAGTCTAGCTCCCAAGATAACCAACTACTCAAAACATATATGGCTATGGATACAGTTCAAGTACAATGAAAAGAAGGTATGTAGGATAACTTAATGCGTATGTGAATGGTCATGGACTCCTGGATGAATGATGGAAAAATGATGGAAGGTGTGTTGGAAATGAACTAAGTCCCAACAATATGTATGCATGTCCCCAACTTGACACTTGTCATGTTGGGAGCTACTCTGGCCCATTTTTCCCCAACTTTAGAACTTAGGATAAAATTATTATCCATACTTTATGATTTAAGAAATATTAATATAATATTTATTTTTGGCTTAATCTCCCTAGCTTAGCCCTTTTCCTTAACTTTTGGCCCTCCCTTTCCCTAACTAGTGAAATTTAGTCCCCCATCTCTTTTATCATGGTCGGTCTGCATGCAATGATGTATTTTATATTAATCATGAGATATATACAAAAATAGGTGCACTGGCCTTTAACATCTAGGCACTCTGGCATAATTCCAAAACATGAGCATCCCAACTTATAATAACTAGCTCACTAGCCTATAAAACATATCATATACACAAAATATCCCTGGCCTCAACATCGTGTGCACTTAAGATGTTGCGCATGGTATCCTGGAATGTTCACACTTCCTCATTTTACTGCGCAGTACATGCACGCACTATGCCATGAAAGGTGCATACAAAAATGATATCAAATAGCTGACCAACTTATGTACATTCACATTTACATTTACAATTGGGTTCGACTGAGGTATATTATATTTAATATGCAGGAATGTAAACCGGTCAAGGTCACTATTCCTGTTGGTATAAAGTTATATGTGGATTAGTTTCCCAAGACACAAGAAGAGGAGGAGTACATGTCTTGTATTCCATATGTGAGTGCAGTTTGCAGTTTGATTTATGTAATGGTTTGTACTAAACTAGACATTTCACATGAAGTGGGAGTTTTGAGCAGGTATATGTCAAAACCAGGGAAGGAGCATTGGACAAAAGTAAAAAGGGTTTCTAGGTATTTGTGTGGCACTACTAGCTATGGATTGTGCTACCAAGGAAAAAAAGAATTGGACAGAGTGTTGGACATGCATGGCTTTGTGGATGTAGATTGGGCTAGAGATCTGGATCATAGGATATAATATACTTATTTTTTCTTGGTGTAGATCAAAGTATTGCTCCATATGGAGTATCCATGTTATATTATCTTTACCATCAAACCTCCTCATATCGATCTTTGGAATGTAGTTCCTTGTTGTTGAATTTAATCCTTTATGATGTGGATCTTGAAATGATAAATAATTTTGAAATTCAGTATTGGTGATCTCCAGATGTTATAAAATCTCCCCATATGTAATTGAATCTCAACACCATTGTTCTCCTTATTTTCATCATTTCCTTGGATATCTATATCCCCTTTAGGGATACTTTGTAAGAACATGGATTCTATGGAATTCATGGGTTTTTTCATTTCATTCATTTTCTTTTCCATTTGATACATATTTTCATCCTTATTATTTTTGATGTGTGTACCATTTTCATTCATCTTCTTTTCCATATGTTCCTCATTTTCATTAATCTTCTCTTACATCTTATTTTCCATATCTTTCCTATTTTTATCCATATTATTTTTCATATGTGCACTTTTTTCATTCATCTTCTTTTCCATATGTTCCATATATTCATTCATCTTGTTTTCCACCTTTCCAATTTGGTGAAAAATTTCATCTTTTTCTTCATGAGTTATGGTTGAGATCTCTGGAGGTTTATTTGGTGAAGTAAATTTTGGAGTAAACTTTGGAGCCATGATACCTTTCAAACCCTTAATTTGGAGTATGTATGGATGGATGACCTGTTAAGACCTAAGTATGCACCCCTGCCCCTCCTCTCTCTTCTCTGCATACCTTCCTAGAAATATTTCCTCTTAAGGTTGGTCAAGTTAGTTTCCCATTTGTTCAATGACTCATTTTCCTTATTGTCTTACTTGATTGATTCTTTGCATAGAGTTTTTTTGTTTTTCTTGAAGGATAAACACATATCATGATTTGGTTCGAATTACTTGTCATATTGTTTGCCATTAATTGATCTTACAACAGGACAATCAATTCCTTCGTATGCACAAGAAACATCCACAGAAGGAACGCATCAATCCATAGCAGTGGATTTTGGGATTAAATTGTGGGAACATACAGGTTAAAATTGCAACGATGGAGATCCGACAGGCCACTCAGATCAACGAATCTCGTGCATTTAGAGCTTCAAAATTGCATGGGGTTTAACGACAGAGAAAAAACACTTCACCAAAGTCCCTAATCCCCCGAAGTGTGGGAGCCTTGAATCCCTGAAGTGTCGGAGTGGACCCTCACTACCATGTCACTTCGCAAGTTCATCCATCTGGGAGGTTTTGGTCAAGAGAAATAAAATAGCCGAAGTGTTGAAGTTCCAAAGAAACATGGAACTCATTAGTCATGACATGTGGCACTCATTTTAGGTCAATTGGTTGTGTCATTCGCCCATTTCTGAGTGACACATGTCACTCTCTTTTCATGACACATCGGCACAATGATATCGTGTCGTGTGGACACGTCACTTTGAGACCGTACTACTTCGGGGGATTTCCATGCTTTACATCCCAAAACTCCCGAAGCCCAAAGTGTCAAAGCACACAAAACTCATATGGCATTGACACATGGCATCCATCTAGAATTGACATATGGAGTTCATTTCAGGGACCTTGGGGCACATCATCTGCTCTATTTCGAGTCACATGTGTCACTCTCCTTCTGAGACATGTCACTTCGGGACCGTACTACTTCGGGGGATTTCCATGATTTACATCCCAAAACTCCCAAAGCCCGAAGTGCTAAAGCTTCAAAGTTCTGAAGTGACATCATACTTCCACGTCACTCTGGGCCCATACTACTCCTGGAGATTTTCACGCTGAACATCTAAAAAACTCTCGAAGTTCTGAATTGGCACCATCGCTAAATTGGGTTAGAGGAAGTCTAAAAATGGAAGACTAAGAAAACATTAGCAAGGTAACTAAGGTAGCAGGCTCCATCAGATCACATATTTGTAAAACAAATCGATGGCTCACATTCATTTCAGGAATAAAAGACGCTCGAATGTTAATATCTTAGAATAGTTCAGAGATTGAAAATCATGGTATAGTTCAAGAAGGAGATATAAACACATCTAGTAATCTCCAATGGCCTCAAACATCACGCAGGCATGCTAATGCTCAACACATCACTCACCTCTATCACCCCAAATAATTTTCTATCAAAGGCTCAATGCAATTCAGTTTATGCATTAGTCTGGTTTACCATCAACAACAGTTTTCAATTATTCAAGTTGATAAATTTCAAGTTTATGCATAATAAGTGGTCATTTGTGTTTGATATGAATCACACCCCTTTTAATTAAGTTAAGTTTAAAGTATGCATCACTTCACTCTAGTAGTTTTTTATTTAAGTTAATAAGTTGTTTACAATTGTGAGCACAGAGTGAAGCCTCAGTCCCAGATGGACAAGAGCCTTCACAACTCTGATAAATATACAAGTTTTGTATGTTTTTAGAGGGTTCAATTTTTGGGAAAGGAGATCAAGACATTAGCTGGATGAACCTATTCTATACATGGATTAAAGTTCTCTACTTGGAGAACATACTTTTGATGACAGTGTTTTTGTCCAAATATTCATGTGTTTTTTTTTTATCTTATGTTGAATGCAGTTTTTGATCTATGTGAAGCACATTTCATTTCCTTAAGCTATTGTATAACTTATCTTTACTAATATGAAACCTGTAAGAAAACTAATTCTTTGGTGAAGATTTGTTTCCATTGCAACCTATGGGAGCAATTGTGTTTTTCATACATGTTTAACGTCTTGAAATGATATTTTAAGTATTAAAATTCTTGCAATAGATTATTCATTGAGTGGTTTGTTGTTTCCCTTTGTTTTTATCTCTATTATTTCACTTATTTTTCATTTGTGTGCCACCATCCAAGGAGGAACCTCATCCATATAATTTTTCCAACCCAACCATGGTAATGTCTTGGTAAAACCAACCCTCTAACTGACCAACCAAATTAAAAAAACAACCATTCTAAACTTGAGGTGGCCTAGCTTTACCCTTTAGTAGTCAAGTGCAGAATTTAGGACCAACATCTTCTAGCGTCGCTGCCAGGGAACAAAGTAATGGGATATCTTTCCTTTGGAGAATGACAATGATCAGATATGATATTTGATGGTGAACAAAGACCAAGCATATTCAGAGTGCAGATCATTCGCCTAACGACTCCATGATTAAAGAATCTAGTGGTGAATCCACAATTTTAAGAAGTTATATTTTTAGATGGAAGCCATCTTCGCTCAGAGGTTTTATCCTTTTAATTTCTCTATTGTTCCTGGTTTTCCAAATGTTGTTCCTACTATAGATGAATGGGGTGAGTACTTGCCCAGATTTAGAGAAGATAAAGATGATAACCCTGCATATCATTTGCTTGAATTCCATGAGAGGATGCATCGGTTGGGTATACATCATGACTATGTATTAGTGAAGATGTTCATGTACTCATTAGAGGGATATGCTCGTTAATGGTATCGATCCTTGCCTCTTGCTAGCATTTCTTCACTGAAAGAGTTCCATGTAGAATTTAGCGATCATTGTAAAAGGTTTTTTCCAACTGATTTGGTTTTTGAAAATTGTTGTTAGGGGTATGATTTATATATGAAGAAGTTTATAGTTGGTTCCTATATTAGTATAAATGAGTGATGTAGGAGCATCTCAAGCGAGGCAGCATGAAGATAAAAGACAGTTGGAAAAGCAACCAACGCGAATTTTGAAAATATTATCTAATAACAATGAGATTATTAAACGGAGGGGACACTTGTAAAATGTAAACGGACCTTGAGTGATTCGCTCTCATCCATAGTAGGTAGAATGCATTTATAATAGTTAATGCAAGTAGATATAATTTAATGAGTAGATTAGACAGTTTAGAATGAAAGAGGGAAACGGGATATAGACACCCTCATTGTATTTTTGTATGATAGTGAAGAACATTACGTAGAGAGAAGAGCATACAGAGTTGGAGCAGAGAAACTGTGTTTGAAAAACACCCATGTACAGAGATTTGGGTTAATAGAAGAAGTCTTAATTCAGATTCATGGTGTTGTATTTGTTTCTTGTATGTGTATGTTGAATGGTATGTTCATGGTTTTACTCTTTCTATTATACATTTTCTTTCTTTGTTGTGTATGAATGATTTCAGGATTATGTTTGAAGTCTGAGAAAGAAAGAGTTAGGAAATGAGTTTCAATTGTTTTTCTATCTAAGCGAGAGTTCCTACAAGGAGTGCAGTTGAATTGTCCGCAAGGAGTGTGTTGACAAAGGGTTCAGAGGTTTGTCTCTGAAAGCTCATATAGGATAGCTTTTGTCCTCATTTCCTCAAAAGTGCAGTTAGGTATAGGAGCCATGCAAAGTGTGCACAGGCCGAGTGAAGCTTCAGGGGTTTGTAACCTGAATGAATTGTTGAGAGATTGCTGCTGCAGGGAGTGCACAGATTCGAAAGGATTTCAACACTTGAAAGTGTTTGAAGGTCTTCCATAAGGAGTGCCAGCAGGAGTTTTTCTGAAAGACTTGAAGTCGTGGAAAACTTCATAAGGGTTCAAACCTTCAGAGTCGTCGAAGGGAAGCAAGAGGCTAAGTGCCTTGAAGAAGTGAAATGAGGTGCAGTGACATCATGCTGCAGAAGGACAAATTCCACGAAGAGAAATATTTTGTTTAAATTTGCAGAAGTTCTCAAGGGAAGAGACAGACGGTCAAAATTCTCCGTAGATAATTTGCGAAGTCCCACCAGCCGTCCTATCTGATAGAGAAGAAAGGGAGTTACGAATGTTTCCAAAGGTTCAAGCTCATGATATCATGAGCCATCATACCTCACTTAGATACCCATCAGTCGTGGGATCTGACAGGAGTTGCACAGGGGTTAAACTCTCGCAAGCAGAGAGAAAGTCCCGAAAGGTGTCGGGATATCGGGACTTTAGAATTTGGGATATTAGAAGTCTCGAGGACAGGAGATCAAGTCACTTCATAGTGAAAAACCCAAATTTGATTTGAGTCGTCCATTCATTAGAAAACGTGGGGAAGATCAAGAACCCATCAGTATTTTGGCTACTGGGAATTCGAGTTGACAGAGAAATTGTGACATTAGGGAATCACAAGTCACGAAATCTTGAACTGAATCAGGACCATCCGTCTGTTGGGACACATGGCGGTGATCAAGAGTTCGTCGACATTTCGCATGTCGAGATTTAGGGGATCAATAGGACAGGATGCGGAACATTTCGGCATTTGATTTCGCAAAATCATGAAATGATTGAGGACTGTCCATCATAGGAGGATGCGTGGCGAAAATCCAAGAGTTCAGGAAAAATCTTGATAGGAAAGTCCATCGGCATATCGAGATTCGAGAATTCAGATTTTGTGTTGACATGAGGTTTTGGGCATCGAGAGTCTTGAACTCCCGATATGCGAAATTATGCTAACCATTGGATCGAGCACGGAATCACAACCATCGATTTATTTTGGTGACCGAACATCGGAGTTTCGGTAATGTGGGAATCAAGATTTCAGAGGTCGAGGGGATGAGTTGCATGACATTGCGACTCCCGAAATCACGATAAGGAGAAAGATGAGATAGAGAGAGGAAAGGCCAAGTGTCAGAATTTTGGGTTTTGGGGCTCTGAGAAGACAAAACACTCGGCCACAGGAATCATGAAAACGCGAAGTCCGATCTTCCGAAGTATAAGGGGGGAAATCTCTCAAGGTTGTTTGTGGGTGCAGATTTCTCGAAAGGGAAATAGAAGAGCCTATTGTTGAAAGCTCTTCGGGCTAGTCGAGAGGAAGATCCTATGTACGTGGACTTCTGACTTGTGGGTTGGGAAGGACTGCGTCAATGAGAAGGATGTTGATGTTAAACAAGTGGGAGAAGAGTCATCCCCTTGTGAAATATTCTCTAGTTTTTTTGTTCAGGAGGAAATTTTTATTGATTGTCCTGATGACAAAAAAGTTGATCAGGATTCTATATAAACGCTTGACATTATATCTAATATCTCTAACAATGTTTGTTATGATGAGATTGATGCTCCAAAATTTGACATAGATCAGGCTACTACTATGCAGTCAATTTCCTAAGGATGTCATGAAATGGAGGATTTTGAGGTTCAAGTTTTAGGAATTTTTAAAGACCAACCCATCTATGATAAATATCCTCATAATCAGGAGAATATTTCTACAGTGATACAGATGGAACTCCTTAGAAGTAATCTAGTCTATGAGAATTATGAAGTAGATTATCTAAATAGAAGTGGAGGATATGAAATCAAAATCACAAAGAAGCATATAGAGTTTTGGTATGAACTGAACATGCATCGTGATTTTCAATATCTGGTGGCCACTTGCATGGAGTTAGTTTGCCTAGAGGTCTTAAATGTTACAAAATTTGTCATGCAATCAAGTTGTAGCGATAAGTATAAACTTACCATTCAATTTCCACTGAAAAATCTTTGTATTGATATGTTCTTTTATTCAGCTGCAAAGAGCAAGGTTATGTTGTCAGACACCTTCTTGCTTGGTTTTATTGGTAATTTCATGTTAGGAGTAGGAGAATAAGATCATGGTTCGAGTATTTAATTTTTAGTTCGCAGATTGTTTTTCAGTAGCCTGTTTGAATAAGAGACTCCATATCCCAACAAAGGCACTAGGGTTTAGATACAGTTTCAAGTTTCATTTTGAATAAATACTCCATATCCCAACAAAGGCATTAGGGTGTAGCTGCAGTTTCAAGTTTCAATCTAAATAAAGACTCCATATCCCAACAAAGGAATTGGGGTTAGCTTCTGTGTTAATTTTCAGAGATGCATGGCTGAGAAACAGTGGCAGAGATACATGGCTGGAAGATGGAAGAAAAGGTGATAAAAAGGAAGGTGGGGGGAATTTATTGAGTTCAAAGGCACTGATATACTATTTTTAGAAGCTTGTAGGGAAGTGTTATACCTGGTAGGAGCCAATGTTAAGACCTAAGTCTGCACCCCTGCACCTCCTCTATGTTCTCTGCATACCTTCCTAGAAATATTTCCTCTTAAGGTTGGTCAAGTTAGTTTCCCATTCTTTCAATGACTGGTTTTCCTTATTTTCTTGCTTGACTGATTTTTTGCACAAATTTTTTTCTATTTTTCTTGAAGGATAAACACATATCGTAATTTGGTTCAAATTACTTGTCATCTTGTTTTCCATTAATTGAGCTTACAAAAGGTCGATCAAGTCCTTTGTATGCACATGAAACATCTACAGAAGGAACAGAACAATCCAGAGCATTAGATTTTGGTCTTAGATTGTGGGAACAAATAGGTTAAAATTGCAATGATGGAGATCCAACAGGCCACTCAAATCAATGACTCCCATGCATTCAGAGCTTCAAAATAATGCAGGGTTTAACGACAGAGTGAATCCACTTCCCTGAAGTCCTGAATCCCCTGCAGTGCAGGATCCCTGAAGCCCCAAAGTGTCATAGTCATCCCTCACTGTCACGTCACTTCGTAAGTTCGTTCATCCGGGAGGTTTTGGTCCAGAGAAAGAAAAGAGCCGAAGAGTCAAATTGACGAAGTTCTAGAGACACGTGGAACTCATTAGTCATGACATGCAACACTCATTTTAGGTCAATTGGTTGCATTATTTTCCCATTTTCGAGTGACATGTGTCACTCTCTTTTCATGACACGTCGACACACTGATGTCGTGTGGAAACTATTGGAACATGTTGTCATTGATGCCAATGGTTTGATTGATTGATGTCAAGTGATGGATTTTATGATAAGCTTGATTGATTTGTGATTGATGAACAAAGTATATGTATTGTCTTTGATGAGAATGATAGATGTCAAAGTGGAAACCAATCGATGAATATGGATCAATGAGTTGTCATTGATACATGATAAAGATGGATCGATGTGGTTTCATTGGTATATGATGCATTGTTGGAAAAGTGTATATATGACTCATTATTGTCTTATCATGATTGATAAAGTGCACAAATGTATGAACTCCAAAGTGGTCCCCTTATCGTGAACTCCCTCATAGGAAGACGCTTTTCAGATTGAGTTATCCTAGAAGAATGGTTGGAGGACCCATGCTTGTATGTGGAATAATGATATGAAGATCAAGGAAATTGTTGGTGAAACTATCCTACATGGATATTTCGTTTCATTCTATTTCCGGTGGTATGTGGAATGTCACATAACTCCTCATGGTTTGAGATTTATGGCCTTATGAAGATGAAGGACCCCCACATGAAGGCTTGAAGCCTGTTGACGGGAGAAAATGATAGTCCATCAACTGGAAGAATGAGTCCAGTCCAGGGTTCTCTAAATAACCCAAGCCATTTGGTGTAACTCGTTCTGACGGGTTTAATGGCTCCGTTAGCCAATTTAAAAGTCCTAAAAGAAACAAAATAAAAGAAATGAAATAACTAACTTATTAGCAATCACTATATATATATATATATATATATATATATATATATATATATATATATATGTACATACATATAATGTAACTATTGTAGATATATTTAAACGAAAGATTTACTTATCTTACTTATATGCATGATATACAAAATTGTGGTTGACAAATGAGAGGGGTGGTGAATCAGTTGTTACCATGCTTAAACAATTATGATTCTGTTGAAATATTTACAAGACACTCAAGGATGATCACAATAAAGCAAGGAAATGAACAATGGCACATTCGGCATCAGTCAGATATATGAGAAAAATAGAGACAGATATTTCCCAAGGAAACCCATACAGGGTAAAAACCTCTTCTTCTTTATATGATA
>JZKD02S1679416.1:308961-333686 GCA_000966675.3 Picea glauca
GAAAGGTAGTTTACCTTTGTATTTGCCTGATCCCTTCTTCAGTCTCTTCACAAATTTTGCTTCAATTTCATCGGGCTCATAATCCTCATTCTTGTCTGCTTTAAATGATGCTTCTTTGGAGGTAGGTTTATATTTAACTATTCTCATTTCATATGCAGTTAATGTTCCTAGCAGTTGATCAAACCCCAAGGTTTTTAGATCATTAAGTTCTTCTATAGCATAGACCTTTAGGTTGAACTTATCTGGGAGAGATCTCAAGATTTTCTTAACTAAAGAAGGTTCATCAATTGTTTCACCAAGTGCCTTCATTGCATTTACCATTTCTTCTACTCTTAGAAAGTATTTTCCAATAGTTTCATCTTCCTTCATCTTCAGCTATTCAAACTATATTATGTAGGTTTGAAGCTTTGCATCCTTTACTTTCTCATTACCCTCATAGCTACTAATGAGTTTGTCCCACATTTTTTTGGCAGTTCCTAGGTGCATAACTTTTACAAATTCTGCTTCTGCAAGTCCACTCAAGATAGTATTCATAGCCTTTGCGTTGAAGCTAAATTCTAGTTTTTCATCCTTATTAGCTAGCACAACTAGCTTTACATAACCAATATCTACCACATCCCAAACATCTGCACCTAACGACATTATGTAGGTTCTCATTCTAACTTTCCAGAAGACAAACTTTGTTCCATTGAACATAGGGGCCTTATTGGTTGAATTTCCTTCATGGCTTGACATGTTTAAGCTCTAGGATCTATAGTTAGATAAAAGGGGCTAGCTCTGATACCAATTGTTGGACAACTGAGAGGGGGGGTGAATCAATTGTTACCGTGCTTAAACAATTATGCTTCTTTTGAAATATTTACAAGGCACTCAATGATGATCACAATAATGTAGGGAAATGAACAATGGCACATTCAACATCAGTCACATATATGAGAAACACAAAGAAAGATATTTCCCAAGGAAACCCATACAGGGTAAAAACCTCTTCTTCTTTATATGATAAGTATTATTTACATTATTTACATTATCATACATATGAGCACCAACTCATTGTGAGGCTACAACCTCTATTTTGCAAGCTGCAACATGCTGAGAGCACCAGCTCTCTGTTTTTCTCTAGCACCCAGTAGAAGGAAGCACCAACTCCCTGGTTTCTCTAGCACCAACTAAAAGGAAGCACCAACTCCCTAGTTTCTCTAGCACCAACTAGAAGGAAGCACCAACTCCCTATGTTCAAGCACCCACCTGAACCTCTGAGGACAACAGTCCTCCCTAGCACCTCCCAACCACCTTGTTTTATCAATATTTGCTACTAAAACTTATTACAGTGATATAACGTTCAACAATGGCTTACCAGACTCATCACTGTTCTGCTACATTTCGTTGCTCTATCTGCCTCATTGCCTTCCAGCACACATCCTCTTCTGTTCAATTCAGTTGCTGCACTTCCCTCCTTCTTCACGCATGAATCACCTTCAACAACAACAACCAAAACAATCCCAACAATAACAACAACAACCGCATCTCTTCTCTGTGCTGTGAATTTATAGCTTTTGTGCACCTTGTGCATGCAATGCATGCAATTCCTCTGCATAATCACACCGCACCGATATCCTCCACAAATCGAGTGCTTTGTCTGATCATCATCGTGACTCTTCAGCTTCTCTGGATGTTTTTCCACTCGTTCAACATCATTGTATGTTATGCAGAGATTCCTCAGCCTCTTTGGCAGTTGAGACTCTTCGTCTTCTCTATGACAGTCGAGCTCACCTTCTCTGTTCCAGTTACAATCTTCAATGCTTATCCAGTTGTCAATCACCTCCACGAGCATATTCATCCCTCTTGAAGATTCCCAGAGACTCTTCATCTCCTCTGTCAATCACCCTGAAGTGTCTTCGAGTCCTCTAGTAGAAACCATCAGTGGTTTCTGGCAGTTACACTGTGACGTGCAACAATAGCCCTTCGATTATGCTCAGATTCACCTACATTGTTGGATTAACTCTAAAGGGTTCTTTTGTTCTTTACCCATTTCACACTTTCACAGTTTGGAGATTCTCCGATGAGACTTCTTGAGTCTCCATGTCACGAGTTTTGAAACTCTGAAATGGAGTTTTTTTGCACTAGCTCCTTCCTTTATATGATCATGGCTATGACCAAGCACTTATGCATAAAGCGGTTTCGTGATTTCTCATTTCGTGAATCTGGAGATGAGGCATCTTGACTCTCCAAGTCGCGATTCCCGAAACGTCGAAAAGGATCTTGTCTGCACGTACTCTTCTCTTCAACTCTTCGATGGTGTGACCACCAGCTGAGAACACATGCTTATGCATAAAGTGCTTTCTTGATTTCACATTTCACAAATCTGGAGATGAGGCATCTCGACTCTCCAAGTCGCTATCCCCAAAACACCGAAATGGAGCTTATCAGAACTGACTCCTTCCCTTCTGGTGACCACAGACGGTGACCATAGGCTGTGCCAAAGAGGCGCTCCATGAGTTTATAAACTTCATCTGATCGACGATTGAGATCTCCATAGATCCGATGGTCCATATCTTACTGCGATCTTGCATCTCGCGAGTTTGGAGGTTATGTTTCTTTACTCTCCAAGTCGCGATAGGAAAATCTTCGAGATGGAGCCAGATCAACGGTTCAGATCACACCTTGATCTGACGGCTGCGATTAAATCATGATTTTGCATCTTGCGAGTTTGATAGTTATGTTTCTTGCCTCTCCATGTCACGAGTTGTGAAACTCCGAGATGACGCTGGATCAACGGTCCAGATAAAACTTTGATTTGACGGCTGCGATTAAATTGCGATCTCGCATCTTGCGATTCTGATAGTTATGTTTCTCTCCTCTCATGTCGTGAGTCACAAAACTCAAAAATGGAGTCTCAGATCAACGGTCTCGATCAACACTTGTTCTGACAGTCATTGGGAATTGTAAATGGGATCTAGCGATCAGAAATGTTGCTTCTCCTCCCGATCTTGCTTTGTTCCGCTTACTCTTATCTTGCCATCTCTTATGATATTAATCAAATCTTCTCTGCAGAGTCTTCTCATAATGCCCACCTTCATTGTTGTACTTTCCATCAATGACAAGCATTCGTTGTTTGTTAAATATTTGCCAACAACTGCAAGTTTTAATCTAAACTTATGAAAATTAATGTGAAAAGTGATTTCTTCGAGGAAGCAAATAAAGAAAGAACATTTTTTTTTTCCTTTTATAAATCTAAACCAATATAAAAAAGAATACTATGAAACAGAAACGTATGGATAGTCAAAAGATGAAACATACATTCGACTTTCAGTGATAAAAAAATGACAGGAAAATGTAAATGAACTAACCTATTAGTGAATTAGTGATGTGTATCCAAGAATCTTCATGATTAGAGAACATCCAACTACCATGTCCAAGAGGGAAACCTGCAATGAACCTTAAAACCATTCTAAATAAATTCAGAACAATGTGTTGGCAGTTTGGGTGTTAATGACTGAAGCGGAGACACCAACATAAATCTGTAATCTCATGATTATACATAATTATTGTAAGATAAACCTGACAGTAATCTGTACATTTCATTTTTCAATCAAAATTGAAAGATAAACCCTGTCGTTTTAACTAAAAACATAATCACAACATTTATATTTTTAGAAGCAAATTGTAGATGGTATTTATAATATAATATCTTTCACATCACAAATCATTTAATCTAAAGATATAATATCTATACATGTATCGGGACATAACAAAACATAAATGATAACATTATAAACAAAAGGCTAAAGCTAAAATGTGTAAAATGCTATTTCATTAAGTTCTGGAGTCACCCGTCCATCTCTTTCTCCCAGCAAAGATGTCTTCTATTACAAAATACTATGTTTTTAAAGAGTTCGGGTAAACTAAGCATCCTATCTTCTAATATAGGATCATATCTCGAAAGGATCTCAAAATTACAAAAAAAGAGGGTCATAAAACCACTCAATATCAAATTGTATCTCCCAAAATTATAAAATTTTTGTTTTCTATTTTACAAAATTAGGCAAAAGAAATGGCTAATTAACTAAGTCCAGAAATACTCCATCTCTTGAGATCAACACAAGATACATGATATCCTAAAAGAAAATGAAATGAAGAAATTAGACATTTGTTTAACTAATGTTTTCCAAAATTTTGTATTAGAATTTACTGGCTACATAATCTCTTGATTCTGTAGCTAGTCTTATTTTAACCAACATAAATCTAAATCAATCCATACTAATTATAAAATAACAATAAAATCATAACTAAGATAAACAATAAATCTTACCTTTCAACTAAATACTAAATTCGAATTAGATAATCTCAGAGTTAATCACTGCATTGACACACTCAACATTTTTTATTATGACATTGCCAGTCCTTTTGAAACATTTTCCTTGCCTTTGTTCACTGATCTTGAGCTCGCGGTTTTCAATTGTTATTAATTCGTTTTGAGTCGTAAGGGTCTTTATCTTCGCTTGAAGGATGGGGACATCTGTGTAATATTGGCCAATCAAGTGTAGGCACACTTCGCACTGTGGAGATGGGACAATTTGTTGAGGAAACACATGACTGTGTGTCAAAACACTACCACTATCCACTATGGGTTTTTCACTGATTTTGATTCCTGGAAAATCTTTGTTATGTTTCAGGCATGGTGGCAAGTTATCTACAAAATCCTAAGTCTGACTGAGATCCAATTTAGGGTAATTTGGGTCTTCCCCTACCAAGAAATTTTCGATCTTAGAGTTATAGATTTCATGGACCTCGATCGATTCGATCGAGCTCACATGAGATTTTAATCTATTTCATAGGCTCCTCGAGATTAATCTCCCAGCCCTTTTGTTATTAAACCTTATGTTTGGATTCTTCTTTGCCAGTTTGTGCTAGTGTTTATTGATAGTCTTTTCAATGGTATTAGGGAAAACATACTGCTCACGCTCAGGAGATTTAATGACCCTAGGGTCAGCATCCTGTTGCTCAAACATAGGATTATCGAGCGTAGCCCTATCACAAGGTTCTTCACATAAGAAAATTGGTCTGTCACTGGAAGGAACATGAGGCCTTTCGAGCATAGGCTTATCAACCACAGGCATCTCTTCAGAGTTTAATGCAACAAAGTTGTTGCAAGTTAGGAAAGCATCCCAATCGTCACCCTGTAGTTTCAAATGATGGACAAACAACAACCTAATTAACCCATGGTGGAATAAACTGGAATTCAAACTCTGCCTTTTATATCTCTTAGCCATTTTATATAAACTCCTTAATAAGTAAAATGGCATGTTTAATTGAAAACCGATGAAGTGCATTAATAGTCTTATGTGGTAAAGGAAAACAAGCCCGTAGCGACCTTCACATGTAATGAATTTCCTCAACACTGCCAATAAACCATGCCACCTAATTTTCAACAGAGATATTGGCATACCTTTGTCACAACACTAGATTTTCTTAGAGGTAACGAACGGACTCCATGGCACCTCCTCCAACTTGGAATTCTTAAACCATTTTTTCCCGATAAGGGGAAGGTCCATTGCCTCGCTCAGAAATTCCTCGGTGATTTCTAATTGAACATCACCCAATTTGGCTCAGCATCCATTGAAAGAGAGGGAGAACTCTTGGGATGCTTGCAAGTTGTAACCCTGGAATTTCTTGAGGAACTCAACCCAACCCTGATCTTAAGCTCTTCACTCGCATCGTCATACACAATAAAGGTTTGGGAGACATTTGGTTCAACACGGACGAAAGGGGACATAAGGGTTTGGATAGATAGTCACAAAGGTGGACAAAATTAACTATGAACATGAAGGGTTTCAAAAACAAAGAAAACCAGAGAAAAAACCAAAGGAATAAAAATCACCATTACCCTAGAGCGACCAAAATGAGAGCATAAGGGGTTTCAAGCCACGGAAATTCAGGCATTACAGGTAATGAGTGTTCTGAGTACAGAGCGAAACCTGAGACTCTGGTTTGTTATGATGAATCTGTCAATTCAAACTGACACCTCAAACAGAGTACAGGATACAACCGTGTGTGTTTGAATCTCATCATTGTGTAATGGGTGAAGTTGATTTGCTAAGGTTAGGAGAAGAGGTGTTTTACAAACCAAATCATAATGATAATTTAAAATGAAAAATGATTTACCAAGAATTATAAATGAAACAAACCTATAGTCCATTGCCGATCGATTCTGGGTGTATCATTCAAGTACTCAAGATATAGATTATAATCCATGAGAAACTTAAAACAACTATTTTATTGATATATGATAGGTTTCAAAGAAAAAAAACATTCATTAAAGATTTGTAAGAACATTTACCCTTCTAGAGACATAAGCCTTAGATACAATTGCAATACAATTATGAGTTTCAATGCTTCATTCATGCTTTCAGTCATGAACAAAGCATGAAAATGAAAATAGAACAGGGATCATCTAAACACCCTTTTACAACCGAAAAATCACCTTCAAATAACAATATTTACATGAAAAAGCGTAGGCATCTACAAGAATTATTATTTGTTGCTTAAAAAGGAAAAAATCGTGTAGGGCTACCAACAACGGTGACTTACTGGGAGAAGGAGTTATCTCTGCATCCCCAATGAGTTCATGTTAGGACTGCTTAGAATGATTATAGATAAAAAAAAGTAGCTAAAGGACATCAAGCATCCCAATAATCATTACACAGTCCAACGTCAAATATCTTCCCGTTTAAATGAAATCCGGTGACAAATAAAAAAATTGAGAGCAATGATGTTCAAGTCAATGGCTCTGATACTGTTGACAGTTTCACTGCTACCAATAGGTTTCCATAGCCTTGGAAGGGATGTCAATTAACCCACTCTGATGCCTCTACCCTGTCCAAGAATTTCAATTCAGAATGAAAGGCACTTATAACCGATATAAAATTTTTATACCTGATAATTTTCTTGAACATGACATTGCTTCGCTACTAGTAGGCCTGTTCAGTACCCTGACGAAGTTGTCTCGGCATCATGCATGCATTTACCCACTGCCACTAGACATGTTCAGTATCCTGGCGGGTTTACAAACACTTCCCACAACTCTCAAGAAATTATTCACATTCTGATATAAATTTAAAGATATTCAGAAGAGTGGGGTGATGTTAAAAATTTCAGTCTTTGGAACATTTGTCATTTTCCAGCCTTTAAGTTTTTGCTTAATCACCATCTAAAATTAGTTTCTTACTGAATCTAATTTTTTGAGGACAGGAAGGCATACTTGAGTTTCTTTCTTTAAAAGTAGGGACAACATAAAAATCTTTTAAGATGGTTGTGTTTGCTCATAATTATAAAGTGAAACCATGAAATCTATTCTGAACAGGAAAACTTCTTTAGCTAGTCTACGTTTCAAGAAATTATAACAATTGATGCTCTAACAAACCTTGACTATTGTTTAAGATGAGGCATTCTGGTTTCCCTCCTTGAACTAAACTGTGATACAAGCATGTTTTAACCAGAAAGAAACGAAAACAAACAAAATGAAAAGGAACCAAAAACCAGAAAACAAAACAAATCAAAACAAAAAAATTATGTACAACATTGGGTTTGGAAATATCAAGAAAAATATTTTTTGAGAGCTTGGCCATTTACCGAGAAGGTGTCTATCTGTCCCTCTAAATTCTTTAGGTGGAAGGAGTTGGGACCTAGTTTTTCAGCGATTATGAAGGGCCCCAACCACAGGTTCTGGAACTTGGTGTGTTCCCCTTTTCCCTCGTGAGGTTTGTCCCATTTGAGAACTAGGTATCCTACCTCAAAGTTTCTATCTGAAGCATAGGTTGAATCAAACCAAACTTTGACAATATCTTGATGCTGATCCAACCTCTCCTGTGCTTGTGCTCTAGTTTCCTCTAGTTTCAACAAGGCATTAATCTGACTTTCAAGAGGTGGGCATTCTTCCTCTTGAACCTGTTGCGATAATTGCAGAGAGGGAAGAAGAACAAGAGGAAGGAGGATTGATTCTCTTCCGTAGACGAGAAATAAAGGATAATTACCAACAGAAGTTTTCAGCGTCACTCTATCAGCCCAGGGTGCGTTAAAAAGTGCATTGTGCCAGTGCTTGTGGTTTTTGGAAACTGTCCTCTTGATGATTTTGATCGGATTTTTGTTTGTTGACTCTGCTAAGCCATTTCCTTGGGGGTAATAGCTAGCATAATATTTCAGTGTGATCCCTTTTTCTAAAGAAAAAACACTCATATCGAGGGATGAAAAGTAGGAAGCATTATCGAAGACTAAACACTCGGGAATACCGAATTGAGTAATGATGTTTGAGTTAAGGAAAGATATTACCTGACTAGTGTTTACCACTTTTAGTGGTGCATCCTCAGACCATATGGTAAAATAATCTGTTGTTGTAATGATGTATTTATGCTGCTTCGAGGAAGTGGGGTTAATCAACCCTATAATGTCATGAACCCACTGCTGAAAAGGAGAATCTACCGAAATCGGTTGCAAAGGGAATGTTGTTTTCTGTACTTGTCTAGCATCCTTTTGGAATATTATCCATTTACGACATAATGCATGGGCATATTTTAACAACGTGGGCCAATAGTACCTAGCTCTTAATACTTTGTGAGCAGTGGTGTCCCTGCCGAAGTGCCCACTAGCTTCACCTGCATGCAGTTTAGATAATACTTTCTCTTCTTCATCTCTTTCCAAACAATGCATGAGGACATTGTCAAACATTTTATGGAATAATACGCCATTTACCAGCTGGAAAGGTGCAGATTTTAGTCTTAATGCTGTTCTCTTTTTTGGATCGATATGGTGAGGAGAAAAACCATGTGTTATATAAAACTTAATATCATCAAACTAGGAATTAGCAACAACTTGTGTACAACATATTTGATTTTGACTATGCTGATTTACAGTTAAGAGATTAATTTGTCTTTGTTTCTCTTCAACTAAATCAAGCACCAGTTTGCACAGACCTTGACCTCTGACAATTTGTGCAGGGGTAATTTCAAGGTTATACTCTTGTAACGATGTCATCCAATTAGCCCATTTTTCACCTAATTCCTTTTGTACTGACAAGTTTCTAACAACAGGATAAGGCACAATGACTTTAGTTTTGGATTTCAGCAGATATGATCGAAAATGTTTCACCGCTTTGAAAACTGCGTAAGCATGTTGATCTACAGCTAGGTAGTTAATATATTCTACTTTGAAGTTTGAGCTCATAAAGGAAATGGGGGTTTCATTACTTTCAACGTTCTTTTGGGTCAACACAGTGGAATAAGATCGATCAGAGGTGAAAGTATAAAGAGTGAAATCTTGTGAGAAATCATGACTCATTAAGGAAGGGGCCTCCACTATGGATTTTTTGATGGAATCAAAAGCTTGATTTTCCTGCGGTACCCAATGATACTAAAAATCCTTTTTCATTAATTTTTGCAGTGGCCTTACCATTTCTGAAAAACTCGGGACAAACCTTCTGACAAAATTGATCTGGCCTAAAAAAGATTGCATAGATTTTTTGGAGGAGGGGGGAGGAAGTTTGGAAATGGCTTGAGTTCTTTCGAGATCGATGATCATCCCATCAATGGATACTATGAATCCAAGAAGTTTTCCTTGTTCCACTGCAAAGATAGACTTCTTAAGGTTGAGAGATATGTCGTACTTGCGACATCATTGTAGGATAGACCTAAGGTGAGACAAGTGATTTTTATTGTTTTTGGAGAAAAAAGCAACATCATCAAGATAGACCACTACAGATTGATTGATGAGACCACGAAAAGAAATATCCATTGCTCTCTGAAAAGTGGCCCCGACATTTATAAGCCCAAAAGGAATTTTCGTCTAGGCGTAAGTACCGCATGGGGTACGAAAAGTGGTTTTTAATTGGTCTGGGGGAGACATGACGACCTAGTTGTATCTCGAAAAATCGTCTAATAGTGACAGTCTTTTGGAACCGGATACCTGCTCAATAATTTGTTCCATTGGAGGAACAAGATAATTGTCTTTGTCAGATGCTCAGTTCAAGTTTCGAAAATCGACACAGACTCGAATTTTGCCAATTTTCTTCCTTACAAGAACAAGGTTAGACACCTATTGTGTTTGTCTTACTGGGAATATTATCTTTGCATTCAATAATTTATTTAGTTCTTTCTTGACTGTCATTTCCAGCTTAGGGTGGATCTTTCTCAGCTTCTGCTGAAAAGGTTGAGTCTGGGGTTTCATGGGGATGATATGTTGTATTATGTTAGGGTCATTTTTTTTAAAATCATCGTAAGTCCAAGCAAAGACATCCCTGAATTCTCTAAACATTTTTATAAAAGTGAACCACTCTTGCTCGGAACATCCCATTCCCAGATTAATATATTGTGGATTATCTTTAGTCCCTAGATTTACCTTTTCATGAGTCGAGGAAGAACTGTTTGTTTTACAATTTATCGATTTTTCTGAATTTATCATGCAAATCATATAAATTTTCTAGTCTTACCACGGATTTAGGGATAGAATTTACCAAATCCGATGTTGATTCGGGAGACCTCATGTATGATATTATCGTAAAATTATGGAGATCTTCATCGTGGGTGTCTTCATCAATAACCACACCTTGGAAGGTGTCCTCCATGTGCACAAAACTGATGATCTATTGATCGTCATCAAACACTCTCCAATTAGTGACATTGTCTGGAATTGATGGTATGAACAATAACTCAATTGAAAATTCATTTGGAGAAAGACCTTCTATGGGAAAAAGTTTGGAAGCGACGTTAGCTAATAAATTATCCTCAAAATTGTTTAATCTCGGAATGGAATTGATGTTAAATGCAGAAAGCTTGTGCATTAGATTCCATACCTCGGTTTGATAACTTTTCAGGTGTGGTGATAGGCAATGTATGGAGTTTCTTACCTGTCTGACCACAATTTCCGAATCACCGAATACCATTAAGTTATGTATGTTCATATCTATCGTTTTCTTGAGTCCTTGAAAAAGTGCCTCGTATTCGACAATGTTGTTTGTACATTCAAACTCTAATCGACAAGCAATAAAAGTTTTATTAATTTCCAGGTCGATGAGTACACATCCTGCACCAACTCCTTCTCTAGATTTGGATCCATCGAAGTAAAGTGACCATATGTGAGCTTCGTCGGTAGTGTTTGGCACATTCGGTAAAGCTGCTGACTGGGTGCATGTCATGAGATCCAACTGTTGTTCTAGATCAGTGATGGCGGAGGCTTCAACCATGAAGTCACTGAAGAAGGTGTTCATTCCCTGTATTTCGAGTGAATTAGTGGAAGCAGTAAATGGTTCATTAGCGTCGTTCAAATCCGTCATGGTGTGCTTGAGGTAACGTTCACAATTAATCCTAATTTCATTTGGCTTTCCACTCTCTAGTAGCCACACATGAGACCAGTTTGTTGCAAAGTATCCATGTAGTTGTTCAAACCAATCCTTGCTTAAGAATAAACCATAAACTCCAAGGATGTCAACAAAAATGATATCAATAATTTGGTGAACCTTAGGATTAGAGGAGAGCCTAACGAGTACATTCTTTAGTTCACCAATTACCTTAACATTCGTCCGATCGAGCTGAATGATTTTAAGACTAGAAGGTTGAACTTTAACATTGATTTTTTGGCAAACAGACAAAGGAATCACATTTGATGATGCGCCAGAATATACCATGAAATTATGTACATTTCTATTGAAAATTTCAAAAGTTAATAAGAAAGGTGGGACATTTTTGCGAGTATTAACAGTAGAATTCTACTGATTTTTAGCCATTGTCCCTGAAATTACTTTATCTATATTTGATACAGTTTTTTCAGTGAGGTCCCTTTTATCTGAGGGTTCAAGTGTTGTTTTAGAAGGGACCTTTTGAGTTGTTTTAGGAGTGATTTATGCAATTTTCTTGTTATTCAGATTGTTATTTTTACTATTTTCTGCAATGTTCTGAAGCATTTTCTGCAGAAGAAAAGGAAACTTCAAAAGTTCGTAAACAGAAATATTAGCTCTAATCTTTAGATCTTCGATCAAATCATATTCTCAACTTGGGGCTGCTAAATTCTGTTTTGTTTTAGTTTTTTTAAATTGTTTCGGAAGAACATTAGTACTTATTTCAAAAGAGGGTTTACTCTGAGTTTTTATTCTGGTGTTGTAAGGATGGACAGTTTCAAAATTGGCTTGAAAAATACTATCGAAAAAATGCCCGAAGACATTGGGAGATGATTCCTCTTCTTCAACTGCTTCTTCTTCAACCACATATTCAAAATTCTCAGGGGGGAGTAAGTTATCATGTGCTTCAAGGATAGTCTGTATAGCGTATTGTAAGCTTTCAAAATTCATGCCCTCAGGGGTTGGATTTGGTCGGTTTGAGGGAAAATGTTTTCTAAAAGGAGGTTTGTAACTTCCTTTTCTTGAAGATTCTTCTTCAGATGATCTCTTCAAGTCTACAACTTTATTTGATAATTTCTGGATGACCTTTCGTAAAATTTCCAAATCTGAGGTTTCTGATTGAGTTTTGGTTTGGGAGGCCTAGGAAGAATTTCTATTTTCTTCTTAGAAGATGGGGTTATTTCTACCTCATTACTAAGATTATATTTCAAGCTCAAAATATCTTTTTCGATTTGGATTGCCTCCTCGAAGGCTTCCAGTAACATTAACTTCTTATAACTTTTAACCCAAATTGCTACATTATGGTGTAGAGATTTTCTTTAATATGCCACAATAAGGTTTTATGCGGGCATTGAATCAATGGGGATTCAATTTTTTAACACGAGGAAGCTTTGGTTAAAATCTTTTACATTCTCCTTAGGGTTCATCTTTAAGCTAGAGAGTTCCATGACCAAGACTTCATGAGATTTATCATCTCTGAACTTCTCTAGGAAACAAGACTCGAATTTGTCCCAAGATACAATGGTGTGAGGTTGTTGGGTGAAATACCATGTAGAGGCATTTACCTCAAACGTGTAAGGAAAAAATCTACATACTACTTCTTCATGTTCTACAATTCGGAGTCTAATGGCTAGCATGAATTGTTTTATGTGATCTTCGGTGATTTTCTTAGAATCTGGATCGAACTTAGGTAACCATTTCTCTAAATGTTTTGGTAAAGGGTGTTGGGGTCCAGGTGCAACCACAACATCTTGATCTATCCAAGGTATGGTGAGATTGTTTTGATTTTCCATGGGTTTAGGTGGTGTCGAAGGCTGAGATGGTTTAGATGAAGAACTTCCTTCGTCAGATGACTCTCCTCTTGAAGAGGAAGGATATGAATGAGGTGGTGAATGTGGGATACCAGATCCTCTGGATGCAAGAGTAGGGGTGTGGTCAGGATCTGTGTTATTATATCCTAAAGGATCTAAACGTAGACCAACGCCTTCAAGTTTCTCTCGGATATCCTATAAATCTAAAGGTTGATTGAGAGGCCTACTAGGTTGTATGATATGGGCCAAATCACTTTGTGTCCTTAAGAGTGACTAATGAATGGATTCTTGTACATCGACCCCTTGAGGATTTGGTGTTACTGGATCAATGGGAACCTCATGATTTTTGTTCGAGGTAGTTGTTGTCTTAGAAGTAACGTTGTTTTCTGAGCGAATACGTGTTACTACAGGGGAGAGAGTGTGTGGAGGTGGAGTCTTACGACTTCCACGTGCCATCAATTGTATTCAGGCCCTCCTTATAGCATCATTTGTTGACGGGAAAAAATGACCGTCCCTCAACTGGAAGAATGAGTCTGGTTCGGGGTTATCTAAATAATCCAAGCTGTTTGGTGTAACCTGTTTTGATGGGTTTAATGGCTCCGTTAACCAATCTAAAAGTCCTAAAAGAAAAAAAATAAAATAAATGAAATAACTAACTTATTAGCAATCACTATATATATATATGTACATACATATAATGTAACTATTAGATATATTTAAACGAAATATTTCCTTATCTTACTTAAGTACATGATATACAAACTGCAAGTTTTAATCTAAACTTACGAAACTCAATGTGAAAAATGATTTCTTTGAAGAAGCAGATAAAAAAAGCACATAAAAATATTTTTTTGTTTTTCCTTTATAAATCTAAACTAATATAAAAAAGAATACTATGAAATAGAAAGGTATGGATAGTCAAAAGCTAAAACATACATTCGACTTTCAATGATAAAAAAAATGACAAAAAAATGTAAATGAACTAACCTGTTAGTGAATTAGTGATGTGTATCTAATCATCTTCATGATTAGAGAACATCCAACTACCATGTCCAAGAGGGAAACCTGCAATGAACCTTAAGACTATTCTAAATAAATTCAGAACAATGTGTTGGCAGTTTGGGTGTTAATGAATGAAGCAGAGACACCAACATAAACCTGTAATATCATGATTATACATACTTACTATAAGATAAACTGGACAGTAATCTGTACATTTCGTTTTTCAATCAAAATTGAAAGATAAACCCTGTCGTTTTAACTGAAAACATAATCACAACATTTATATTTTGAGAAGCAAATTGTAGACGGTATTTATAATATAATATATTTCACATCATAGATCATTTAATCTAAAGATATCAGATCTATACATGTATCAAGACATAACAAAACATAAATGATAACATTATAAACAAAAGGCTAAAGCCAAAATGTGTGAAATGCTATTTCATCAAGTTATGGAGTCACATGTCCATCTCTTGCTCCCAACAAAGATGTCTTCTATTACAAAATATTGTGTATTTAAAGAGTTTAGGTAAACTAAGCATCATGTCTTCTAAGATAGGATCATATCTCAAAAGGATCTCAAAATTACAAAAATAGAGGGTCATAAAACTACTCAATATCACACTGTATCTCCCAAAATTATAAAAGTTTTGTTTTTTGTTTTACAAAATGAGCCAAAATAAATGGATAATTAACTAAGTCTAGAGATACTCCATCTCTTGAGATCACCACGCGATACATTATATCCTAAAAGAAAACAAAATGAATAAATTAGACATTTATTTAACTAATATTTTCCAAAATTTTACATGAGAATTTACTGGCTACAAAATCTGTTGATTCTGTAGCTAGTCATATTTTAACCAACAAAAATCTAAATTAATCCATATTAATTATAAAATAACAATAAAATCATAACTAATATAAACAAAAAATCTTACCTTTCAACTGAATACTAAATTCGAATCATAGAATCTTAGAGTTAATCACTGCTTTGACACACTAACTATTTTTTATTATGACATTGCCAGTCCTTTTGAAATGTTTTCCTTGCCTTTGTGCACTGATCTTGAGCTTGTAGTTTTGAATTGTTAATAAGTCGTTCTGATCCATAAGGGTCTTGATATTCGCTTGAATGATGGGGACATCTGTGTAATATTGGCCAATCCAGTGTAGGCACACTTTGCACTGTGGAGCTGGGACAATTGGTCGAGGAAACACATTACTGTGCGTCAAAACACTACCACTATCCA
The DNA here is from genome assembly GCA_000966675.3 of Picea glauca. Taxonomy (NCBI): domain Eukaryota; kingdom Viridiplantae; phylum Streptophyta; class Pinopsida; order Pinales; family Pinaceae; genus Picea; species Picea glauca. The sequence goes on from JZKD02S1679416.1 coordinate 324,417, forward strand.
CTGTGGTTTTTTGACTGAGTTTGATTCCTATAAAATCTTTGTTATGTTTTGGGCATGGTGGCAGGTTATCTACAAAATCGTAAGTCTGACTGAGATCTGATTTAGGGTAATTTGGGTCTTCCCCTACCAAGAACTTTTCGATCTCGGAGTCAGATCTTTCATGGACCTCGGTCGATTTGAAAAGAGAGGGCGAACTCTTGGGAAAATTGCAATTTGTAACCCTAGAATTTCTTGAGGAACTCAACCCAACCCTAACTCTTAAGGTCTTCACTTGCATCTTCATACATAAGCAAGGTTTGGGAGCCATTTGGTTCAACACGGATGACAGGTGCCATAAGGGTTGAGACAGACAGTCACGAAGGTAGACATAATTCACTATGAGCATTAAGGGTTTCAAAAATAGAGGAAACCAAAAAAAAAACCAAAGGAATAAAACTCACCATTACCCTAGCATGACTAGAACGAGAGCATAAGGGGTTTCAAGCCACGAAAATTTAGGCATTAAGGGTAATGAGTGTTCTGAGTACAGAGTGAAACCTGAGACTCTGGTTTCTGACGATGAATCTATCAATTTGAACCGACACCTAAAACAGAGTGCAAGATACAACCAGGTGTGTTTGATTATCATCATTGTGTAATGGGTGAAGTTGATTTTCTAAGGTTAGGAGAAGAGGTGTTTTACAAACCAAAGAAAAACGATAATTTAAAATGAAAAATGATTTACCAAGAATTATAAATGAAGCAAACCTATAGTCCAATGCGGATCGATTCTGGGTGTATCATTTAAGTACTCAAGATATAGCTTGTAATCCATGAGCAACTTAAAAAAATTGTTTTATTGATATATGATAGGCTTCAAAGAAAAACAACATTCATTAAATATTTGTAAGAACATTTACCCTTCTAGAGACATAAGCCTTAGATAGAATTGCAATACAATTATGAGTTTCAATGCCTCGTTCATTCTTTCAGTCATGAACGAAGCATGAAAATGAAAATAAAATAGGGACCATATAAACACCCTTTTACAACTGAAAAGTCACCTTCAAATAGCAATATTTACATGACAAACCGTAGGGAGCTACAAGAATTATTATTTGTCGCTTAAAAAGGAAAAAATTGTTTAGGGATGTCAGCAAAGCCCCCAAGGTCAAAGAAGTCAAAGTGACCGAAAAGAAGAAATGATTATTTAAATGATAAAGTAAGGTGACAAAGTCAAGGTGTATTATTTAAATAATCAAGAGAAGTGACAAAATCAAGAAATGATAAAGTAAGGTGAAAAAATGAAGAAGGAATATTTAAATGATAAAGTATTGGAGAACTTTCTATTTATGGAAAGTGGTTAACCCTAAAATAAGGAAAATAGGTTAAGTGGCCTAGAAGTGGGTTGAGTGACATTAAAATGGATTAACTGACCTAGAGGATTAAAGTATAAATAAGATAGCAATGGTCTCTTGTACATCATCCTTTTTTTGAATCAATGGAGAGATTCTTGTGAGAATATCTTTTGGAGTATTGATGGAGAGCTTCTTGTGAGAGAATATTTGGTGTGGATCTCTTGAGCATGATTGAAGATATATTCTGAGAAAGAGAGCGAGAGGAGGATATCATGGACACATCAAAGTTTTGTCAATATCGGAGATCTTGGTGGCAAAAGTCTCAGAGCTTCATAAACCCTAGTTTCTGAGGTGTACGCGGACTGTAATGGGCCAAGGTGCGTACATACATAGGATGTATGAGGAAAGGGTGTGTACAGTGGATGGAATGATGAAGAATTGTGTTGGAGCTGGTGCCAACCTCTTGGATGATGAGGTAGGTTCCAGATCTACATTCTATGGGCTCAGATCTATCACTGAGACACTGGTATGGTTACATTATTTTCTTGATGGATACTATTGTTTGATGTGATGTGAATGGTTAGGGAATTCTTGGTATGGCTTCTATGATGTGATTCAATTTGGTTGATTTTGTTGATGGAGTGAGCAGTACTCTTGTGATTCAGTGGTGACATGATTGCTATGGTATACTAGTTATTTGTACATGATCGAGATATCATTCATATTGATTAATTGTGGAGCATGAATAGACTATTGGAAAGTGTGGATATGTTGTGACTGGCTGATTGTCATATTAGACAGTCAGAGATAGAATAAAATGATATATTGGTTGTAGAGGATCTGATTTGGTCTCAAAGGACAAACCTTAAGAAGATCAGAAGGTATACGCAACTTTCTGTATACAATGACCACGTACACACGTAGGCTGTAGTGAGCCAGGGTGCGTACACATGCAGGATATACTATTGATAGGTCACGTACCTATTGACAGATTGATATCTATTGAGCATTGTTGCCTCATCTCAATTGATGTTGAGAATGTAAGCTGAGTCTTGCATATAGATATGGTGCTCTTGTAGAGTTGTACTTTGTTCAGTTGTTGCTGGAAAACCCCCAGATTGTTGTTCATAATAAAAAGAAAAATTGTACATAAATATTGTGTTCTTTTTTTTTCCTTGTGGTGATGACTTGTTGATGATATATTTCTGATATATGTTGCTGATATATGCTCACATCTAACTAGTTATAAATGAAATCAATGGGTAATAAGTAAATGTTGAATGTTAACTAGGAATTTTATGAAAAGAGGGAAGATTTGGGAAAAAGAGTCCCACACTCATTCACCCCTCCCTCTAAGTGTGGTAGGTGTGTCCAACAATTGGTATCAAAGCAGGCCTTCACTACAAGACTTAACAAGCTTGAAGGAGATCCATAGACACACAAATGGATGATGAAATTCCAAACCTTGATGAGGAAAACTATTCTACTTGGAGAATAGAGATGAGATTACATTTGAAGACAATGGGAGTAGAAATTTGTAATGCAACCATTGGTGGATCAGTTTCATTGAAGAACAAGTCAAATTTTGTAGCTCAAAGGGAAGGAAAGAAGAATGATGCATTGTCTCTCAAAACCATACTTAGTGGAATCTCAAACCCTATCAAATAAAGCATGGGGCAATGCACTTCCTCCAAAGATCTATGGCTAAAGCTAGAGGAGACATATCAAAGAAATAAGGAGAAGGAAGATATTGAATAGCAGTCCGTCAAGATCATTAAAGGTAAAGAATCTCCAAAAACCCTTGATTGTATTATTTCAAAATGTGATCTTGAAAACATCTCAAGTGAAGACAAAGAATCAAGTGATGATAGAACAAAGGAATATTTTGATGACACTTCAAATGAAGACAAAGAATCAAATGATGTTAGCACAAAATAATACCTTGAAGACACTTCAAATGAAGGCAAAGAATCATGTGTTGATGTTGGAAGAAAGGAAGATCATGAAGATATTTCAAATGAAGGTAAAGAACCCTAAAAAAACCTTTATTGCAATGATGATGACGAATTTTTCTCTACAACTGAAGAAGAAGATATAGAAACGGTTTTTGTAAAGTTTGATGGTTATTATCCCATGAAAAGAATAGAAGAAAATCTATTAAAAATTCAAAAAGAAGTTGAAGAGGGTTTATATAGATATATAAGTGATCATTATTATACACACTATAACTATCTTTCGGATAACACTAAGAAGTTTCTTAGGAGGAGTCAAAGGCATGTCTTGATGTTAAAAGAAATGATCAAAGAGTAAGAAGAGAGCAATAAAACTCAATTAGAAGAAAAGGAAGAAGAGATCACAAGACTAAAGAATGGAAAAGAAGATATGAATGTAGATGATGAGATTAGTAAAAGTTTTGAATCCATTGTCCATATCAAGACCCAAATTTAAGAAGCCAAAAGAATAGAGGAACTATTGAAGAACCAAATAGATGAAAAGGAAGAGTCATGTTGTAAGTTAGAAGATGAAATTGTTGACCGTAGAAAGAAGGTAGAAAAGTCAAACAAATTCTTGAATAGCTCACTAATATTGGAAATTCAAAGATCACCATATGATAAATTAGGTCTTGGATACAAAAAGGAAGATACACATGCTGAAGCAAGAACCTCAAAGAAGCATGAGGTAAGTCCATCAAAGAAGGAAGACAATGTTGCAAAACAACCATATACACAAGGAAAATAAAATTTCAAAAGAACAAAGAAAGGAAGACATCAAGAAGTTGTTCTTGGGACACCAAAGAAAAGGTATGAAAGTATTTTTCACGGGAATTGTTATTCATGTAATGGATATGGTCACAAAGATTTTGATTGTATATCTTATGAAAGGAGATATAATGGAAGAATTTATAACACCATGAGGTGTTGGATATGTGATGAAGTAGGACACATTGTTGTTCACTGTAACACCATGAGATGCTACAGTTGTAATGGAATTGGCCACAAATCCCAGGAGTGATGGAACATAAGAAGAAAGTACATGATGAGGACTTCAAATAGCATGGATAGAAGAAGGAATGAAGTAAGGAAGGGAGACATATTTGAAAATATGGATTCTCAGAGCTCAAGTTTTGAGGAGCAGATACATCTACAGAAGTGGGTGAAGAAGACAGAGCAACCAGATCAAAATGAAAAACTAAAAGGAAGTTCAAAAGTGTCATCTACTGAGATATACGTGGGTGAAAGTGGAATTAGTTGTGTACATATGCAGGCTGACCTTAAATAGGTCATGTAAATACGCGAGCTGTCTATGCATCTAGCCACGTATATGTGGAAAAGCCTTGGGGAAAAGGCAATGCACATGGATTGGAGTTTGATGTGATGGTATAACTCTGTGATGAAAGGTATGACATTGTTTGTTGTAGGTTTAAATGTTCATCTATTGGATTATGTAAAATAAAATCTTGGGTGCATGGCACTAACCCATGAGTTTGGATTGATGCATTTTCTGTTGAAGAACAATGATGGTTATGAAAATGAAGTTATGACATCTTGGTTATGTGATATATCTTGATGATGTATTGGAAGCTTACATGTTGGAAAGCTTGATGCATTTGGAATATGGGCTACACATTGGGACATTTGGTTGGTGAGTTGATGATATGATCATGTTGTACATCATTGATGATCTATAGTTGATGCATTATTGGTTTTGGTACAATCACATATGGCATAAGCTTGATCACACTACACCGTTCGTTTTACTTGATTAACAAAAAAGTTGGTATTTGTTTGTGGCACTTGGTTCATGATGGAGACATATCATGAGTGATATGATACATTGTTTATCATGTTGGTAGATGCACTTGGTTGGAATATTGGTAGATGCAAATGGTTGGCATATTGGTGGATGCACAGGTTGGCGTATTGGTGGATGCACATGGTTGGCATATTGGTAGAGGCATATGATTGACACATTCCATGGATGATATCTTTTGGCACATTGCATGATGTTGATGTACATGGTTGATGTACATAGGTGTTGTGCATGATGAGCACACATTTTTGTACAGGATGTACTTGGTTGATATTTTGCTCATGATTTTGTATTTCATTTTTGACATATTTTTTGTTGCATGATGCATGGTATGGAATACGTTTGATGCATGAACAGGTCCAAGGATCGTCATATGGTAGAATATTTTTCATATTGCAGAGAAGATAGGGGGAGACATGCCCTTAGGGGGAGTCACTCTTCTTCCCATGATTCTAGGAGGATATATTTATTAGATGCATACCTAGAAAAGAGCCCTATATTTGAAGAAAGAGCATAGGAGCATAAATCTAGGGGGAACAATGGTCACAGGGGGTGTATGTTCAATGTATCTTTAGCATTACATCAGAGTGATATCCCTTTTTCAAAATGGGAGATATTATTCAGAGGAAGATCAAAGGCACTCAGATAGGGGGAGTATCCCCAAGAGGAGAATGGCCCTTTGCCATTGATGTCAAAGGGGGAGACTTAATCAAATTGATGTGATTGTTGTTTATTGATGGGGAGAGATAGTCACATTGACTATTTATGTAGAGCATGCCTTATCTACATGTTGACATCAATAAACATCAAACACATCAATTTGATTAACTCTCCCCCTTTGACATCAATGACAAAGGGTCATTCTCCTCTTGGGGCTGCTCCCCCTGTCTGAGTGCCTTTGATCTTCCTCTGAATAATATATACCCTTTTGAAGAAGGGATATCACTCTGATGTAATGCTAAAGATACATCAAACATACACCCCCTGTGACCATTTCTCCCTCTCCGACATCAATAATTTGTAATTGTTGTTGACATCAATATTAGTATTGCCATCAATGCCAAAGGGGGAGATTGTTTGGTCATGTTGTCATTGATGCCAATGGTTTGATTAATTGATGTCATTGATTGATGTCAAGTGATGGATTGTTTGATAGGTTTGATTGATTGGTGATTTATGAAAAAAGTATATGTATTGTCTTTGATGAGAATGATAGATGTCAAAGTGGAAACCAATCGATGAAGATGGATCAATGAGTTGTCATTGATACATGATGAAGATGGATCGATGTGGTTTCATTGGTATATGATGCATTGTTCAAATTTTTTATAGATGACTCATTATTGTCTTATCATGATTGATAAGGTGCATAAATGGATGAACTCCAAAGTGGTCCCCTTATGTTGAAAGCCCTCATGGGAAGATTATTTGTGGATTGAGTTATCCTATAAGAATGGTTCCAGGACCCATGTGTGTATGTGGAATAATGAGATGAAGATCAAGGAAATTGTTGGTGAAACTATCCTAGATGGATAATGCTTGTCATTCCATTTCTGGTGGTATGTGGAATTTCACATAACTCCTCATGGTTTGTGAGTTATGGCCTTACGAAGATGAAGGACCCCCACATGAAGGCTTGAAGCCCCCAAGGTCAAAGAATTCAAAGTGACCTAAAAGAAGAAATAATTATTTAAATGATAAATTAAGGTGACAAAGTCAAGGTGGATTATTTAAATAATCAAGAGAAGTGACAAAATCAAGAAATGATAAACTAAGGTGACAAAATCAAGAAGGGATATTTAAATAATAAAGTATTGGAGAACTTTCTATTTATGGAAAGTGGTTAACCCTAAAATAAGGAAAATAGGTTAAGTGACATAAAAATGGGTTAAGTGATCTGAAAATGAGTTCAGTGACCAAGAGGATGAAAGTATAAATAAAATAGCAATGGTCTCTTGTACATCATCCTTTTTGTGGATCAATGGAGATATTCTTGTGAGAATATATTTTGGAGTATTGATGGAGAGCTTCTTGTGAAGCATCCTTGGTGTGGATCTCTTAAGCATGATTGTAAATCTATTCTGAGAAAGAGATCATGAGTAGGATCTCATGGAAACATAAAATTTTCATCAATATGGAGATCTTGATGGAAAAAGTCTCGGAGCTTCAGAAACCCCATTTTCTGAGGTGTACGTGGGTTGTAATGGGCCAGGGTGTGTACATATGCGGGCTATATGAGGACCGAGCACGTACAGTGGATGGAATGATGAAGAATTTTGTTTGATATGGTGCAAAGATCTTGGATGATGAGGCATGTTCCAGATATGCATTCTATGGGATCATATCTATCCCTGAGACAATGATATGGTTATATTATTTTCTTGATGGATACTATTGTTTGATGTGATGTGAATGCTTAGGGAATTCTTGGTATGGATACTATGATGTGATTCAGATTGGTTGATTTGGTTGATGGAGTGAGAAGTAATCTTGTGATTCAGTGGTGACATCATTGCTATGATATACTTGTTGTTTGTACATGATCAAGATAGCATTCATATTGATTAATTGTGGAGCATGAATAGACTATTGGAAAGTTTGGATATGTTGTGACTGAATGATGGTCAGATTGGACAGTCAGAGACAAAATAAAATGATATAATGGTTGCAGAGGATATGAGTTTGTCTTGAAGGACAAACCCTAAGAAGATCAAAAGGTATACACAACTTTCTGTATACACTAACGGTGTACACATGCGGGTTGTACTAATGACAGGTCACATACCTATTGACAAATTGATATCTATTGAGGATTGTTGCCTCATCTCAGTTGATGCTGAGAATGTAAGATGAGTCTTTCATATAGAGTTGGTGCTCTTGTAGAGTTGTACTCTATTCAGTTTTTGCTGGAAAACCCCCAGATTGTTGTCCATAATAAAAAGAAAAATTGTTCATACATATTGTGTTCTTTGTTTTCCTTGTGGTGATGACTTGTTGATGATATATTACTGATATATGTTGTTGATATATGCTCACATATAACTGGTTATAAATGAAAACAATGGGTAATGAGTAAATGTTGAATGTTAACAAAGGAATTTTATGTAAAGAGGGAAGCTTTGGGAAAAAGAGTTCCACACTCATTCAACCCCCCCTCTAAGTGTGGTAGGTGTGTCCAATAAAAACTTCACTTTGGGACCGTACTACTTCGGGGGATTTCCATGATTTATATCCAAAAACTCCCGAAGACTAAAGTGACAAAACACATGACACTCATATGGCGCTGACACATGGCATCCATCCGGCACTGACACATGGCATTCATTTTAGGCACCTTGGGGCACATCATCTGCTCTATTTCGAGTGAGACATGTCACTCTCCTTTTGAGACATGTCACTTTGGGACTGTACTAATACGGGGGATTTCCATACTCTATATCCCAAAACTCCTGAAGCCCGAAGTTCTGAAGCACTGACGTCCTGAAGTGATGTTAGGATGCCATGTCACTCTGGTCCCGTACTACTTTAGGAGATTTTCATGCTGCACATCCAAAAAACTCCCAAAGTTTTGAATTGGAACCATCGCTAAATGGGGTTAGAGGAAGTCTAAAAATGGCTGACTAAGAAAACTTTAGTAGTGAAACGAAGGTAGAAGGGTCCCTCAGATCACAGATTTGGAAAAAAAATCAATGTCTCACATTCATTTCGAGAATAAAATATGCTCGAATGTTAATCTCCTAGAACGGTTCAAAGATTGAAAATCATGGTATAGCTCAAGAAGGAGATGTCAACACATCTAGTCATCTCCAGTGGCCTCAAATAGTGCACAAACTGTTGATACTGAGAGGGGGTGAATCAGTATCAAGTACAATTTAAAACCTTTTTCAAATTATACTTAAACCATTCAATTATATCCAATGAACAATGAAAAACAATATAAGAGTTACAACAATACACCACAATACACCATGCACAATATATGAGGTAATAATCAATAGTTATTGTTCGAGGGAAGTAATGACTTCCAAAGGTAGCTACAGATTCCAAATGTAAAGGGAGGGATAAACCTCCAAGAGGAATATACAATCCTCCAATATCAAGAGAGAGTTGAACTCTCCATCCT
>JZKD02S1679416.1:338792-360834 GCA_000966675.3 Picea glauca
AGATCCTAGAGCTTAAACATGTCAAGCCATGAAGGAAATTCAGCCAATAAGGCCCCTCTGTTCAATGGAACAAACTTTGCCTTCTGGAAAGTTAGAATGAGAACCTACATAATGGATTTAGGTGTATATGTTTGGGATGTGGTAGATACTGGTTATGTAAAGCTAGATGTACTAGATAATAAGGATGACAAACTAGAATTTAGCTTCAATGCTAAGGCTATGAATTCCATCTTGAGTGGGCTTGCAGAAGCAGAATTCGTGAAAGTTATGCATCTAGGAACTACCAAAGAAATGTGGGACAAATGAATTAACAGTTATGAGGGTAATGAGAAGTTAAAGGATGCCAAGCTTCAAAACTACAGAATGCAGTTTGAATAGCCGAAGATGAAAGAAGATGAAACTGTTGGAAAATACTTTCTGAGAGTAGAAGAAATGGTAAATGCAATGAAATCACTTGGTGAAACAATTGAGGAACCTTCTTTAGTTAAGAAAATCTTGAGATCTTTCCCAGATAGGTTCAATCCGAAGGTCTCTTCTATAGAAGAACTAAATGATCTAAAAACCTTGGAGTTTGATCAACTTCTAGGAACATTGACTGCATATGAAATGAGAATAGTTAAGTATAGACCCACCTCTAGAGAAGCATCATTTAAGGTAGACAAGAATGAGGATTCTGAGCCCAATGAAATTGAAGAAAAAATTGTGAAGAGACTGAAGAAGGGATCAGGAAAATACAAAGGTAAACTTCCTTTCAAATGCTTCAACTATGGTAGGATAGGTCATTTTTCAAATAAATGTCCCCACAAAGGAAAGGATCAGACTTGCGATGATGAGGAGAAGTACAAAAACAAAAATTTCTTTAAAGAGAATAACTTTAAGAAGAAAAGTCTTTGCATAAACAATGATGATGATCCCTCAGATGATGAAGACAATGATTCATCTATTGAAGATAAACTAAATGACTTCATACTTATGTCCAAAGAGGACTATGATAATAACAACATAGGGAGTGATGTTAATGAATAAGAAGTTGTGGTTGACATGGAAGGAGAACTGATCAGTGCACTAGAAGATATTGACAGACTAAGAATCAAGAACAGAAAGCAAAGACAATTGTTGATACAGTTCGAGAAAGATAGTAAAGAACCTGATAAAGACTTTGTCCTACTAAAAGTAGAATTGGAAGAGGCGAAGAAAATCAAAGACATTCTGAAACAATAGTTATCAGAAAAGAAGGAACGATGTCAAGCATTAGAACAAGAAGTAGTGAAAACTAGGAAAGAGATGGAGAAATTTCAATCCTTGTACAATCAGAATCTGTCAAGTATCAAAGCCTTAGAAGGATTAGCCACCATTCTGAATCAACAAAGGAATCCAAAGTTGAAAACTGGTTTGTGTTATGAAGAGGGATCAAGCAGTGGTAAGCCAGGGAATGAAGAACCCATCAAGTTTGTCAAAAGTACAACCAATGACAACAACAAACCTATAGAAACAAAGGAAGACGATCAAATGCCTAGGACGAGTAAAGAAAAAGGTGCTAGGACTAAATTTGTAGAACAAAGAAACAATGCGCTCTCTGCTGAAAGACGTCATTAGCAAGGAAGAAATCGTTTTGCTCAAAGAAGACAACCACCTTCCAGGTACAAACAATTTTTCTATGGATATTGCTTCTACTGTTCTAATTTTGGTCACAAAGCTGTAAATTGTTCCTTAAGACTTAGACATGAGCAATTAAGATTTCGAAGAAATAAATACTTCCCACAACAAATATTGATACAACCAAGTAACTGACCTTCACAGACTGCAAATTGCCAAATTAAGTCAAGGAACATGCAAATAAGGAGGTCAAGAAATAATCAACAGTCAATAAGTAGACAACACTGCAACAATAAGTTTGACCTATTGAATAGTGAGATTGAATGCTACATTTGTCATAACTATGGACATAAATCTATTGACTATTGTTTAAGGAACTATGAACCCGATTCAAAATCCCCTGCTGAAAATGTCAAGTTTTGGAAAAAGAAGGAAAGTGACAAGTGTGGATTAGTATTGTCTGCTCAAAGAAAAACAAACCCTTGGTATATAGATAGTGGATTCTCCAAACATATGACGGGAGACAAAGGAAAGTTTCTATCCCTGAGTGAAGGCAAATCGAGAAACATAACTTTTGGAAATGATGCTCCAGGTAAAATAAAGGGAAAAGGGATGGTGAGCTTAAGTAATGGAAAAGGAAAAGCCCAATATGTTCTACTTGTAGATGGGCTGAAACATAATTTGCTCAGTTTAAGTCAAATGTGTGATAGAGGATGTAAAGTGGTGTTCACATCCAAGGACTACAAAATAAATTCTGTAAACTCAGGACAAGTGGTGGCCAAAGGCATAAGGACAAAAAATAATGTATATGTGCTGAAAGAAAATAGAGAATAATGTCATCTAAGAAGATATGATGAAATTTGGTTGTCGCATAGGAGACTTGGGCATCTAAACTTTGAAAACTTAATCAAACTCAAGAATATCGAGGTAGTAAAAGATCTTCTGAGAATATCAAAGCCCCAGGATTCAATGTGTAAACCTTGCAAAGTAGGAAAGTTAAATAGGACACAGTTTAAGTCCAAGAGCTTTACTTCAACAGAGAAGCCACTTCAACTAGTTCATATGGATTTATGTGGACCATCAAGATAGGAAGGCATAGGGAAAGAAAACTACTTCATGATGATTATTGATGATTACTCCAGACTTACTTGGGTTTCCTTTCTCAAAGAAAAAGCTGAAGCATTTGAGAATTTTAAAATATTTAAGGCTTTAACTGAGACTCAAATAGGCAAGAGGTTAAAGGTAGTAAGATCAGACCGAGGAGGAGAGTTTATGTCAAGTGAATTCAAGGAATTTTGTGACAAACATGGGATCAAGAGAGAATACACAATCCCAAGAACTCCACAACAAAATGGAGTAGTTGAGAGGCAAAACATAATAGTGCAGGAAATGGCCAGGTCAATGATGAATGAGAAGAACATTGGTCAAACCTACTGGGTAGAAGCAATACACATAGCAATCCATGTTCTTAACAAAGCCCACCTCAGACCACAAAGTGACAAGACACCTTATGAGCTCTGGTTTGGGAGACCTACCTCAATTAAACACTTCAAAGTCTTTGGGAGTAAATGCTACATAAAGAATAATGATGAGAACCTTGGAAAATATGATGACAGGGCTAATTAAGGTATATTCTTGGGGTATGCTACAAATAGTAAAGGATACAGATGATATAATAAGAGCTTGCATAAAATGGTTGACTGTATTAATGTAAAAATTGATGAAGGAATCCCAGCAAGAGAGATGTATAGGAATGAGTCTTCTACATAAGACACAACTAAAGTTGAAGATGAACAGGTCCAAGAATAAAAAAATGAAGACTCTGAATCAGATGAAGACATAGACACTTAGACAGACTCAAATCAACAGTCAACCTCAAATTCCTCCTCTAGAATCATTCAAAAGAATCATCCTGCAAGTCAGATAATTGGGGAAAAAGACAAAGGTGTACAAACCAAAAGAAATCTAATCAAAACCACCGAACAATCTCATATAGCTTTCATATCCATGCTAGAACCTAAGAATTTCAATGAAGCCAACAAAGATGACCACTGGGTTAAAGTAATGAATGATGAACTTGATCAGATTGAGAAAAAAAATACGTGGGAGATGGTTCATAGACCTGAAGGTAAAAACGTTATTGGCTCCAAATGGATCTTTAAGAATAAATTGAATGAGCAAGGACAATTTGTCAGGAACAAAGAAAGGCTAGTTTGTAAAGGATATGATCATATAGAAGGACTGGATTATGATGAAACATTTGCGCCCGTAGCAAGATTAGAATCTATCAGAATGTTTCCTGCCTATGCTTGTCACAAAATATTTAAAGTCTATCAAATGGATGTGAAGTTAGCTTTTCTAAATGGAAATTTAAGTGAAGAAGTTTATATGGAACAACCAGAGGGTTTCAAACTGTCTTATAATCCTGTCTTAGTATGCAAGCTGAAGAAATATTTATATGGGTTAAAACAAGCCCCTCGAGCTTGGTATGATAGACTAGATATGTGTCTCAAAGACAAAGGGTTCAAGAGAGGAATAGCGGACAATAATCTGTATATTAAAACATAGGATAATGATTTGCTCATCATATTGGTATATGTAGATGACATCATCTTCGGATGTAATAAGGATCCATTGGTACAATGGTTTTCTTCTTCCATGGAGTCTGAGTTTGAAATGTCTATGATAGGAGAACTATCATTTTTTCTTGGTCTGCAAATTACTCAGAGGATTGAAGGGATGTTCATTTCTCAAGAAAAATATCTAAGAGAAATGTTGAAAAGGTTTCAAATGGAAGACTCTAAACCTATGGGTACACCTATGGTTACTAGATGTAAATTAAGCAAGGCTTATGACTCACGTGATGCTGATCAAAGCTCATATAGATCAATGATTGGCAGCCCGTTGTACATCACAGCTTCTCGCCCAGACATAATGCATGTTGTAGGAATGGTAGGAAGATATCAGGCTGCACCTAAACAGAGGCATTTGCACATTGTCAAAAGGATATTCAGGTATTTAAAAGAAACAATGACTTATGGTCTGTGGTATCCCAGAAATCAGAATTTTCATTTAACTGCTTATTCAGATGCAAATTGGGCAAACTGTGTTGATGAGAGAAAAAACACCAGTGGAGGAGCATTCTTCCTGGGTGACTCTTTAGTAGCATGGCTTAGTAAAAAGAAAGGTTCCATTTCTTTATCAACCACAGAGGAAAAGTACATTGCTACTGCTACATGTTGCACTCAGGTATTATGGATGATTCAGACACTTGCAGACTTGGAGGTAAAATACATTGCACCAATCCCAATTCATTGTGATAACACTAGTGCCATCAGTGTGTCTAAAAATCTTGTATTCCACTCCAAGACCAAGCATATTCCCATAAACTATCATTTTCTGAGAGAGTAGGTCACCAATCATATTTTCCAGGTCCATTACATTCCAACCATAGACCAAATTGTAGACATCTTTAATAAACCCCTAGCCAAGACACCATTTGAATATCTCAGACAAAAGATAGGTGTCATCCCGTCTCACATCTAAGAGAGTCAATCCTGTTAGGGGGAGTCTTGTATTGATTACATATCTGATAACTCCTAAAAATACTACAACCACTCAGGGGGAGAGTGTCTTCTTTGACATTGATGTCAAAGGGGGAGAAAAGAACAGGTAGGAGTACCTTTGTTTCCATCAATGCCAAAGGGGGAGATTGTTGGCATGTTTTATAGACATTGTATGCTTGTCATTGATGGCAAGTACAACAACGATGATGACCTGAGTATAGAAAGGATGTGCCAGGAAGGCACCAAAAGTCTTTTCGGAAGATGATGCAGAGCTAGCTGGACAAGATCAGAGTATGAAACGATGGATCTCATTGAGATTTCCCGATGAACGTCAGATCTGAGCCTGAGATCCGACCGACGTCGGATCCAAGAAAATATGCACGTTCTTTAACGAGCAAGGTGAAATGCGAAATATCAAAAATCCAAAATAGGCGCATCACTCAAAGTAATGGATACCGGGATTTCGAATAGCGGGAGATGGAGAAGTCAGAGACTCTCAACATCAGGAGTCCCGAAGTGCCGAAAAGTGAAACACATAAATTCTAGAAGTAGGCACATCATATCGGTATTTCAATTACCAGGAGATGGAGAAGTCAGAGACTCTCAACATCAGGAGTCCCGAAGTGCCGAAAAGCAAAACGTCGAAATTCCAAAAGCAGGCACATCATACCGGGATTTCGATTACTGGGAGATGGAGAAGTCAGAGACTCTCAACATCAGGAGTCCCGAAGTGCCGAAAAGCGAAACGCTAAAATTTCAGAAGCAGGCACATCATACCGGGATTTAGGTTACCAGGAGATGGAGAAGTCATATACTCTCATCAAAAGGAGTCTCGAAGTGCCAAAATACAAAATCCTGAAATAGACACATCAACAAATCACGTTAGCAAACCACGATAGCTAAGGACATGTGGCACAATCAGGCAATGACAAGTGTCAAGCTGACTCAACATTTCTGGCACATGTAAGTCAAGAATCAGAGTGACACGTGGCAGCTATTCGACACATGTCAATCCACATGTGACGCCAGCAGGTTTACACCACATTAGAACTTTCTATTTCAGGGTTCTACATAGAAAACAAAAACTCCACCATCACGATGTCTCAAACTCCGAAATGATGAAAGGATCCATTGTGAGTCTCAAAAACTCGAAGGGAAAAACGCTGAAATCCCGTCAACCGTCCATCTCGGTGGGTTATGTGAACAGTCCGATCACTTCAGAGATTTTGTGATCATGAATTTTGTAATGTTGGAGTCACGATGACTCGAAATTAAAAAGCGTCTAAATCACGAAATGTGAAACCACGATCTAATATGAATCGTTGATCAAAGGGAGATTCTGGACCATTGATCTGACTCCCTTTCGGAGTTTTAGATACCAGGAGATGCAGGGGTCAAGGCTCGAGACCCTTCATCATAGGAATGTCAAATTGACGAAAAGCCAAAATGTGAAACACGGTTAGGCTTAGCAAGAGGTCACAGCCCTTGGTCACATCGGCAGAAGCTAGGGGAAGGAGTTAAGATTCTCTTTATTTCAGAGTTTCGGGGGTTGGGAAATAAAGAGAACTAAAATCCTCCACCACGGTGATCTTGAAATTCCGAAGACTAGAATGTTGAAATGAATGCAAGATCCCATGGAGCCAATCCAACAGTGTAGGTGAATTTGGGCACGATCAGAGGGATAATATTTCTCCTCCCAGTATAACTGCTAGAAACCATTGATGGTTTCTGCTAGAGGACTCGAAGACACTTCGGCGTGATTTACAGAGAAGGTGAAGAGTCTCTAGGGATATTCCAGTAGAACAAAGACTTTTTGTGGAGGTGATTGATAGACGGATGAGCATTGGAGCCTGTAACTGCAACAGAATAATTGAGCTCAACTATAATAGAAGATGAAGAGATCTCAACTGATGGTGAGTTGAAGGAATTTGATTATGACACCCAGTGATGATGGACAAATGGCATGAACAAACAGAGAAGCTGAAGATTTTCCATGATGAACAGGCAGAGCACTTGACATACAAAGAATGCAGAACGATGAGATAGAGAACATGTACAAGATGCACAGGTAGTATAAGAATGTGTAACAAAGAAGAGATTTGTTGTTGTTGTTGTTGTGAGGGATGCATGTGCAAAGAAGAAGGTGGAGTGCAGCAACTAAAAGGCACAGAAGACAAATGGAGCATTGAAGAGGAATGGTGTAAAGAGTACAAAAGAGAGAAGAACATAAACTACAAGGGATGCGTGCAGGATGACAGTGTGGCAGACAAAATAGTGAAATCTTGCAGAACAGTGATGGGACTGGTAAGTTGTTGTTGAACATTATATCACTGTAATAAGTTTTAGTAACACATTTTAATAAAAAGGGTGGTAGGGAGGTGCTAGGGAGGACTGGTGTCCTCAGAGGTTCAAGTGGGTGCTTGAACATAGGGAGTTGGTACTTCCTTCTAGTTGGTGCTAGAGAAACCAGGGAGTAGGTGCTTCCTTCTAGTGGGTGCTAGAGAAATTAGAGAGTTGGTGCTCTCAGCAAGTTGCAGCTTTCAAAATCAGAGGTTGTTGCCTCACAATGAGTTTGTGCTCATATGTATGATATTGTAAAGAATGTAAATAATACTTATCATATAAAGAAGAAGAGATTTTAACCCTTTATGTGTTTCCTTGGGAAATATCTGTCTCTGTGTATCTCATATATAAGACTGATATTGTATGTGCCATGGCTTATTTCCCTACATTATTGTGATTATCATTGAGTTCCCAACTAAAGAATTTAAAAGAAGCATGATTGTTTAAGCATGGTAATGACTGATTCACCCCCCCTCCCCCCCTCTCAGTTGTCCAACAACAATATATTTCTTTTCATTCATCTTCAAATTTTCAAATTATGCTCTATGTCGTTGAAGCTTGACCTGCTTATCTTTTGGATCAACTTCGTAGATTCTCTTGAGTTTGTCCCATACATCCTTAGCAGTGCTACAACCCATCACTTTGCTAGCAATGGTTGGTGCCAATGCTTCTAGAATAACATGTCTGGATTTTGAATTACAACTCATAAGCTTCTTCTCATTTGGATCGGTTGGAGCATTATTTGGGATTACATAGCCATTTACAACTGAGTACCAAATGTTTACTCCCAAATTCGTTAGGTAAGTTCTCACTCTATCACTCCGGTATGCATAATTTCTTCCATCAAATTTTTGAATCCCATTTGAAATGTGTGCATGGTCATCCATCTCTGCTCATGATTTTCCTTCCAGTGGTTAAACTGTTATGAAAGCAGCCTACTCTAATACCAATTTTTTATAGTAAGAGCGGGGTCAATCAATATCAAGTACAATTTAAAACATTTTTCAACTTATACTTAAACCATTCAATTATATCCAATTATCAATGAACAATAGTATAAGAGTTATACCAATACACCGCAATACACCATGCATAATATATGAGAAATAATCAATAGTTATTTTTCAAGGGAAGTAATGAATTCCAAAGGTAGCTACAACTTCCAAATGTAAAGGGAGGGATAGACCTCCAAGAGGAAGATACAATCCTCCAACATCAAGAGAGAGTTGAACTCTCCATCCATTCCCCTTCATTCCACCCAAGAATATACAAGAGATAGTAAAACTTCACATTAAATCATCACCATCAACCAACCATCACATAGAACCTGATAATGCTTCCTGAGACTTCTTCAATTTCTACAATTATTCAATTATTGGAATACTCTGATCCTATAGATAATATTATTCAATTTATTCTCTGAAACGTCTCCTAGTTTCACTCCTTGAATCCTCCCCAAAAATAAGTTATAGAGAGAATGGTAGACCTTGTTCAATTCTGGTTTATTCAGGATACCGAACTTGTACAAAATTCCCCACGCTCAATATTTAACATCAGATTCAGAAACTTGCACACAAGAAACTACAGTCCGTACTATTTCCAATTCAATTTGTCCCACATCATTTGGATTCTCGATGAATAATTTATGATTTTTTTACCCAGAACACTTGTTTATTGACTAGCTTCAAGACTGGTCAAAAACCCTATCTTGCACAGAGTGTATCTCCATAATTATAGCGAATAAAGAGATAAAACTTTTACCACAAGTACCTTGATATGTCTTCTCAATACCATACCAATTTCACCATCTGAATCGTTCTAGAAAAAAAGTTATAGCAAAAATGGTAAGATGACTTGAAAATAACATACCTTAGAACACATTACCAAAAGACTTCATCCTCCCTTAAAATATGGCCTTCTTTACTTCTGATTTCCTATGAAATTCGACTTGTGTATCAAATGAATGTATAATGATATTTATTTATACCATTTATTTCACTTCCTTTTAACATTAGGGGCGACCTGCCACTTTCTTATTTTGTAATTCTTTTCTTTAATTATCTTTAGGGCCTACATGAACTTCCTTCTTCAATTCACTTTGTCATATTGAAAAATTCATCTCTCCTCAACCATGAGGATCCACGTGATGTGCCACATACCACTGGAAACAACATGATGTATACTATCTATCCATGGGTGTTGTATATGCATGTGTATTGTCCTTCATATCCAAATACCTTCATCAATCTTGTGGTCCAAACCCCATGACTAGGGTTGACATCAATGACAACAACCAATATTCCAACATAGGCATGCCAATGCTTGACACAACACTCGCCTATGTCAGCCTGAATCATTTTCTATCAAAGGCTCAGTGCAATTCAACTTATGTATCAATCTGATTTACCATCAATAATAGTTTTCAATTATTCAAGTTGAGACATTTCAAGTTTATGAATAATAAGTGGTCATTTGTGTTTGATATGAATAATGTCCATTTTAATTAAGTTAAGTTTGAAGTATGCATCACTTCACTCCAACAGTGTTGTAGTTAAGTTAGTAAGTTGTTTACAACTATGAGCACAGAGTGAAGCCTCAGTGTCAGATGGACGAGAGCCTTCGTAGCTCTGATAAATATGAAGTTTTTGTATGTTTTCAGAGGGTTCAACTTTTGAGAAAGAAGATCAAGACAACAATTGGATGAACCTGTTCTATACATGGATTAAATTTCTCTTCTTGGTGAACATACTTTTTATGACATTGTTTTTGTCCAAATCTTCATGTGTTTTTTTATCTTATCTTGAATGCAATTTTTTATCTGTACAAAGCACATTTCATTTCTTTTAGCTATTGTATAACTTATCTTTACTAATATGCAACCTATAAAACAACTAATTATTTGGTGAAGATTTGTTTTCATTGCAAACCATGGGAGAAATTGTGTTTTTGATACATGTTTAATGTCTTGAAATGATATTTTAAGTATTAAACTTCTTGCAACATATTATTTATTGAGTGATTTGTTATTTTCCTTTGTTTTTATCTCTATTATTTAACTTGTCTGTCATTTGTGTGCCACCAACCAAGGAGAATCCTCATCCATATCATTTTTCCAACCCATCCATTCTCTTGTATTGGTAAAACCAACCCTCTAACTGACCAACAAAATTAAAAAACCAACCATTCTAAACTTGAGGTGGCCTAGATCTACCATTTACCAGTCAGGTGTATACTTTAGGACTAACACGACCTTCATCCTGAGATATCTATGAACTTTGAACCCTTTTGAGTTTGAAATTCCAGCATGTAGTACTATGATATGACTTCTTAAGCTCATGATGGATATATAAACTTTGGAGACATGTGAGAAAATAATAATTTCCCTCTTTTCCCTATTTCTCACAAATTTTGAATCACCGAAAATAGATCTTCGAATCAAAAGTTATGCCAATTTTAAGTTATGTACTTTTCAAACACTTAATTTGCAGTATGTATGGATGTCTGACCTTTCCCTTGATATATCTATGAACTATGAACCCTTATGAGTCTGAAATTTCGGCCTATATTACCTTGATATGAATTTTTAAACTCATGAAAGTTTTACAGTATGAACCTTTACTAATAAAATATTATAGCACAAATACCAAAATGACTTGTTTAAGACTAATTCCAGGATTAGTAAAAATACCCAACTTCCACAAGATATATCTCACAATTTATAATGATTCAAAACATGAAATTTTTCCACATGTAATTTTCTATGTGTCCTTAGGATTATAAAACTTTCAGAGTCTGAAAAATCATAGAAAGTAAGTTACAATAGTTACAATCCTCTATCTCTCTTCCTCACAACCTCCGTAGCCCAAGGAATGAGATCCCCCGTTACTACACATAGTCCCTCAGACCTTCCCACTTCCCTCCAAGGATATAGTGCACCTATTTGGCCATGAATCTCATAGTTGAGGACTCTCAAAACTCTCATTTGCTCCAATAGTGTTCACATTATCCTTCACAGGGCTCTTGAGCCATTTCCTCAACAAGAAAATTCTCCATAGGCACACATGCCACATTTCCAGTATAAACACAACCCAATAATGGATTCCTTCAATCAAAACATGGATGGTTCTCTTCCCAACACTCAAATCCTCTCTTGTTTCCCAAAAAAAACATGTAAAAACTATCTTATTTTTCCATACAAATTTTCCTTTTTTCCCAAGAAAAACCAAGAAATTTGACTCTCACAGTCTCCAATGTTGATTTTGCTTTCCCATTCTCCTAATAACTACATGATGTGAATTTTCACACCAACCATATTACATGTATTCGATCATTGATCTCTCATACACTCAAGGGGAAACTTAGAAGGTAGAGATACATTAACCTAGGATAACAACATGGGTTTCCCCTTGGATCCCCCTTTATCCCCCTCTCTCATGGAATCATATCCCTCCATTGTTTCTATGGCTCTCATATCACAATCATCGATTATTATTTTTATTAATTATTTCGATGTACATAATATACAGCTAGGTCGTTGGCCATATTAATCAACATGGGCTCTTCACCCCAAGCATATTGGCTCACTAGACGAAATCACATTTATACAATTACATTATAATTTGCAAGGATTAAAACTAGGGATGTTACATATCCTCCCTCTACATTCATAGGTGAAAGTATTAAATCCCATAACACTACAGGAAGGGGATTTCCCTATTGGTCTTGATTTCATAGCTTCAAATTCAAATACTTGAAATAATGACATTAGGAAGACAATTATAATATGTATGAAATATGACCGATAGAGAAACTTTTTGAAATCATTAAACCCACATAATTGAACATGAATTGAATTAGCCAATAACTCGACAAAATTATATCTCACTAGAGGGGAACTTGATAAAGGTGATATATCATTCATTAATCCTAAGGTAACCTCATCCATTTCTAAATCATCATCATAACCAATAATCAAGGAAATCATAGAAACCAATTACCAAGAAATTCGAGTAAGAAAGAGAGACATCATAGGGAAGAAATCAAGAAGGGGAGTAATGTCCAATGATTGCATTATTTTCCTATGGTGACCAACTATTAATCTTTTAAAAAATGATATGTTCATGAACGATAGCTTTTGGAGTTGGTAACATCAATGTATTGGAAATAGACTCTATTGTCATGGTCATAATCTTTCTAGAACCATCTATAGATACAATAGTTTGAATTTTGGGATTATATAACTTAGCTAGTGACTCAACCAAATCAGGTTACTGAAACATTATAGGACCTATATCCTATGCTAACAAACTTGAAAAGAGAGAAAAAAAATCAAACCAAACATCCATTGTTGTTTTTTCCAATCCCCTTATTTCTTGCAAATTATCCTCAATAACAGATGTATCAAAAACATCCCAAAATAAATCAACAATAGATTATGATTCACCAGAACCATTGGCAAGAGGAACACACATTGATTTTCCTTCTAGAGACCATATTTTATTACTTTACTGTACTTCAAACTCCTAAAACTGATTTACACATAGGTTTATGAACTTACCATTTTGTTAGACACCATGCACTTGTCTGTATTTGACCTGACCAGGAGTAAAACACTTGAGCGTTCCAAATGAATAAAACAAAAGAAAGTTAAAACACATCCTCCACAAATATTGTATATGAACCACCAAATCCCTACACACATGCAAAACATAACGTGACATGACATGCAATAAAATTAAAATCAAAATGAGTTACTCCCAAATTAGTGGTTTATCATCCCAACTTGATCACTATAAAGGAAACCTCTAAAGCCACCCACAACCAAGACATGCATCAGACTATAATGCATTTCGAGAGAGATCATCCATGTTAAAAATCATTTATTTATGATTCCAAAATCATTTTCCATTGTTCTATTAAGTGCAAAATGAGTTGTTCTACATTTCAAAATGTCATGAAAAAATTAATTACTGTGTACGTCTGAGCCTGAAATGAACCAAGATCGTTGATTATGACGAACATAGATTGTTAGATATTTCATAGGTAAGAAACATTTTTAACCTTTTTGCTTATCTCATTACAAAATAATCCTCCATCATGTGATCCCAAAACTACCAATCGTCCAATTTTTGAAATTCCATTAACAATGGTATACATCGAGTGATTCACAACCCGAAATGTCCATTAACAATCAAATTGTCATATTCAAAACTGTCAAATTTTTTCGATATCAATTCATGTGATTAACCATAGAGTAAATTTGCACACAAAAAAAGATCTACGATCTCTTGTAACAAAACCCACCATGCCAATGATGCCAACTATTTAATAACAATGTAAATATGACTCAACCTTAAAAACAATTTAAACGAAAATTTACATAATAGTTAAAATCAAGTTAAAAAGGATGGAAAACATTAATAAGATTTAATCTACAACATGAACCAAGAATTTTTCTTGAGGACTAACTAAGGTTATAGGAGGACAACAAAAATATTTTCTTCTGTTTTTTATTCAAGTTTATTTTTTAGATATATTTTAATTCTGAAATATGTAGTGCTTTTTATTCTTCCATAGCCTTTTATATGCTCATCCATCTAGAAAACAAATTATATGGTGAACACGTATACATGATGCAGGAGCATCGCTCCAACTCAGCAAAAGTGCCAACAAAGAAACTTATTCAGTGCGCGTTCATGGACAAGAGAGGCACCAACCCTCTCAATTTCAAATTTCAAATTGAAATTAAATGTATTAAATGTTTGAAAGGCTGGAAGAGACAAATATGTTCCTTTGTGCAGGCTATAGTTAGTGTCGCCTTAAATGGATGACAGTAGGAGGGTTCTAGATACAACACAGACTAGAAAACCATTGAATATTCATTCAATGTAATTAAACGAGAGTTGGTGAGATGGAGAGAAGAGCTCGAGGAGCCCCCATTTTGTAATAAGATATTTATTTTATATTTAAGGTAGAGTAGAGCAGAGGTAGAGAGGAGAAGAGAGATGAGAATCTGTTGCAGTCCGAGCTTGAACACATTGTAATCAGACATTTATGTTAATACAAAGAAGTTTTTCCTGCATATGATTATGTGTGTTTATGTGTCTTTCATGAATGAATGCCTTTATGTTCTTATGATATGTTGTAGATGTATGTTAGGTTCCATCTGCAGGTGATAGATAGACTTCTCTATCTATCTAGGAGTTTTATTTGATTTTCAGTCTGGGTTCTTTGTGGCTTCATGAAACGGAGTTACATGATAGAGTACTGCGGTCTCTGTAAGCCAGTGCAAGGAGTGCACTTCTGAATTCTGTGGAATTTCAGACAAAGACGTGCCAGGAGGGTGCACCAGCTGGAGTCACTGACTCAAAGAGAATCCTCAGGATTGTTGAACATCCTAGAAGGAAGAACTGTGCAGAGGAGGGCACAAAGAGAATACAAAATCGTTGTGAATTCTATGAATATCTGCCAGGAGGGCATCGAGCGAGTGCAAGGAGTGCATGAAGAGAACTCTATTTTGAGTTTTGTGAGAAGAGAAGTGTCGAGGAGAAAGACACTCACAAAGTTATTAAATAATCTGCAGGCTCAGCAAGGTGTGCTTGAGTAGAAGTCACCAGGAAGGAACTTCTTACCCTTTGTGGAGAAGAGGGAGACAGAGTTACTAAAGACTCTGCATTGAAGGAACAGTGCCTTGGGCACAAAGTTCACAAAATATCAGAAGGAAGAAGAGTGCCTTTGCGCACAACATTCCAACAATAAGGAGCAAGAGAGGCCGAGACACTTTGAGGTCCAAGACACAGATAAGCTCAGAATAGATAACACCATTTCATGCAAGAGTCCTGCAAGAGATTGTAGAGATCAAAGGAACCCTTAAAGGTTCAGAGTAACAAATCTCAGGAGGAGGAACGTCCCTTAGAATACAAGTGGGATCCAAGGTTACAGGCTTCGCAGAGGAGACAAAGGTTGAGGCCTTTTGGAAGCACCGAAATCTTCTAAGGTTGGGAAGAAAGGTGCCAATGCTTAAGAAGGGAGATAAGGATATCGTCGGATCAGTGCTGGGAGGAGAAGATCTGGACCATTGAAGTTACATCCAGAACAAAGGAGAAGAGTGTGTAGGGGAATAGATCTAAACCGTTATATCTAGCGTCGATATCCGACAGTCATTGGATCAAGCAAAGGCGCATGGGTTTTAGACCCTTTGATATCCACACATTCAGGAATTATAGGTTGGAGGAGCAGAGGAGACTGCACTCCATACTTGCAGTCCCTCAAATTGCGAAAATGCACCAGTCGTTGGATCTGGAGTGTAGTGTCCCAAGAGTTGTTGGATCAGGGATACGTGCATGGGGTTTAGTCCTTGGGAGGTGCACAGAAGATTTGATCTAGACCGTCGGATCAAGCATAGAGAGCCGATAGCCATTAGATCTGAGAGAAGGTATTAGAGTCCTATAATCATAGGTAACCTGATTCTTCAGCTACTATTTTGGCGTTGCCCCGTGATGAAGACATCTGGCTTTCTAGTCTCTCGGTTATTTCCATTTCCCATCCATCCATTTCACCCGATCCTCCATCACCCTGCTGCATTTTTCATCCACCGTTGTGCCCCTCTCTCCCTTGCCCATTTGTACCGTTGATCGCAGCTCGCCCGCCACTCGTCCCTGCATGAATAAACAAACTTAGGATAATAAACGAATAATATTAAGGGTTTAGTGGCATTTTCGAAATGCTTGTTAGCCTAATAAAGTTGTTTTAGTAGGATAATTTAAAACAAAATAATGATTAGATTAATTATTAATTAATTATTAATTAGTTATTAACTTAGTCTAATTAAGTTAGTTGCTTAGAGTTAGTAATTAGGATTAATTTAAATTAATGAAAAAACAAATTAATAAACAATATAGAACAATTATATATAAAAACATTAAATAAAGCATATATTAAAACATTAATAAATAAATAATAATAAAAACAAACAAAAAACAAAAACAAAAATAAAAACAAACAAAATAAAACGTAAACAAACATATAATAAAACATATATAATTAAAACAAAACATTATAAACAAAATAAAAATAAAAATAAAACTACACTATCCTAAGTCCCCACCCACTCTTCCCATGCATTTTGGACCCCCCCGCCCCCGCCCCCCCTCACGTCCCATCACCTCAGGGGGGTTTGAAAAGATGTTTATTAAAAAACACCCCTAGACACTTGTCACCTCCACATGCCAGTAGACCCCCCCCCAAAAAAAGTTGCTTATCACCTTAGGAGGGTCTGGAATTACAACTTTTGCCAAAAAAACCCCACTTTCAGAACATTTTTGACCATTTTCCTTCGGAAGGTGTTTCCGGGAAAATTAAGGAGAATTTTTAAAAACCAAGAGAGGTGTTTCTCTGTAATGAGCTGAATAGAAAAAACCTCTCCCATTTTTTTGCACAGGTTCCACCATCTAGGAGAATCGAAGCTATCTTTCAACCTCATTTTCCGGATTTCTGGTTCTTTCTGTTATAGTCCCGATTTTGTGGGAGATGTTACAGTAATATGGAAGAGAATTTGGTGAAACCAAAAGAGGTTTTATCCAAAACATACTCATATACAATAACCTCCTTAATTGTTTTCCCAGGTGTCAACATTGAAGATAAACAGATCTCTGTGCAGACCCACTTTTTGTAGAAATTCAACCTGTTTTTCATGGTGGACAGTTAAAGTATTTTTGGGGATTTGTGGCTATTTTTGGCCGAGGCGGTTGAATACGACTTCCAAAAAACTTGTTGGGGGATCTCTCCCATTTATTCATATGATTTTAATGTAAATGGTTGTTGATTCTGGCACCCAGGAAGGCTATTCTCTATAGTATTTTTCTGATTCACTAGGAATACAAAGGGACTTTTTCACAGGATTCTTGTATGTCGACGATTGGTGAATTTTTCTTTCTTAGTTGAATGTGATTCTACTCAGTCTTCATTATGTTTCCCTCTTTCTAATTTTCAAAAGGAGATTTAATGCATAATTTATCCCTGATACTCTGTGTAGTTCTTTTGAGAGACTTAATGTTTTCCTCTGATACTACAATGAAGAAATTATTGAATGCTCTTTTGTTGTAGTTGATTATCTCATCTGTTCCTTCTCTACATCATTTTATTTCTAAAGGATCCAACATCTGCATTACCTTTCCCTATGAAAATGCCTTATAGACCTGTGTTTAATTTCAAACTTGTCACAGACCCCATAGCCCAATGGTCTTCTTTGGATGTCTCAACTAGAAAACTCCAAGAACATATCCTATTCCAAATAAAGTTGTATCAGATAGAGAGATACCTCTCTGAGTCTCAAAGGGATATATCCTTGAATCGAAGCAGTTTTGATGTTGCCTCTGTGACTGCCTCAACAGCCTTGGGAAAATTACAGGGTGATAACATAATGACAACCATACTGGGGAACTTTCTCCAGTAGTACACTTCAAAGTTCCAGATCTGATCACTGATGGTGGACAGTGACCAGACACAAGAAGGATGAGATCATTCACCTGGCGACTCTAATCAGCTCCAGACAGTGCCAACTCAAAGACTCCACTGGAGGAAGAACCTAAAGCATGGCCAAGTAGCCTAGAAAGACCAGGTATTCAAGCTCAAATTGCATTCAAGACATCTTTGGTTTTATCTACAATTATGTTTTGTCTTATTCTAAGCCTGATCAAAAGTATATTTCTAATTATTACATTGAACACCTATTGATTGATGAGCCTCAAGATATCAGATCCCCAATTTTAGATCATGTACATACTCATACACCTGTGCACATCGCAAATGCACCCGTAGAAATCCTAGTGAGACATAAGCCTCCTGATTTATCTCCTACTCTTGCTAAACCTACGGATGGTTGTAAGCCTTTTGCTTCACCTCCTGTACCTACCAAAATCCTAGACAGATACAAGCCCCTAGATTTTCCTCCTATCCTCCATGACCTTCCTGCCAATTATAACAATAAGCTGCCTAGATTTGATGAAGAGGATGCCAATATCGCTGCTGAGAAGCACATCCAGAGGTTTGAATATTTCCTTGACCTTTATGAGGTTGAAGATGACGATTTCTATATCAAGATGTTTGCCTTGTCTTTTTAAGGTAAAGTTAAGAATTGGTTTAAAAACCTTCCAACTGCAAGCATCATAAATTTTCATCAGTTCATGCAAATTTTCTTATATAGGTGGGTGATCATGGGAAATGTTCTCCTCATCCTAGAAGAGTATGACCACTTGAAAATAAAACCAGGAGAGACTGTACAACAATTCTCAACCAGTTTCAATAAGGTGTATCATTCAATACCTGTGGATGTAAGGCCACCTCCTGGCTCAACTCAATTGCATTACCCAGATGCCTTTGATCCAAAAATGACATTCCAGTTAAGAGAAAGAAATAGTGGCACCCTTTAAGAAATGAAAAATATTGCAGTTGATGTGGAAGCTAACTTGTTGAACAAAAAAGAAAAGTTAAAGGCAGAAGAGAAAGATAGAACAGAAAATAGATGGATACCATTCTAAGAAGTGAAGCTAGATGTCTTGGCCAACACTGCAAAAGAGATGATGCAGAAAATTGGCAAGAAAGAGGAGCTTGTTGTTCGAAGACCTTATGTTCCATTAGTGCCAGAAAAAACAAGGATAAATGTCCCCAAACACTTTTCAGCCCAACCTCGGTATTTTGAACCACCAAAGGATTATTTCATGTATTCCATTCACCATACAGTCGAAGATGAATTTCAAAATCAGAGGGTGGTGGAAAATTCTCGTGACATGATATGCATGTTCAATGGAATTTCATCCATGGATGATTTACCCGAGTATGATCAGTATGATGATGATCATAAGGCTCAAATAGATGTGGAATGTTCAAATCAATCAACAACATGTCGTTGGTAGGAACAACATCAGTTGCAACTTAGACATGACAATCAGCCTTTGCACAACGACCATGACAACGATGATGAAAATGAAGAAAACTTCAGAGCAAGGGAAAAATCTTTTCCCTTATGTTTCTCTTCTTTTCAAATTTTGAGAGAACATTGTAAGCAAGTTGTCAATAGTAGGGAGGGAGAATTTTCAGATCAACTAGGTGAAGATGCCATTGCTAATGTGGAGGTTGTTCTAAACCCAAAATTGCAGCCCCTTACCTACTTTGATTTTCAAATTCCAGATGGAGGTTTAAAGCCCGAGACAAATTATAAGTTAATCCAAAATAACTCTGTACCATTGTGCTTTGATTCATTTTAGTTTCTGAAAAATAATCTTGAGTATATGTTGAAGGATAAACACAGAGAAAGCCAGAACCCGTCATGTGAATCAATGAAGAAATCTTGCAAATCCTTTCAGGATCCCATAGCAACAATTTTAGATGATTATGTGGTTGAGTTTAATGATGATTGCTCAGAGAAACCAACACTATCTTCATGGGAAGAAGAAGTCCAATTACCACAAATCCAAAATGGCAATCAAAGGCTACATACTAATCAATATTGCAAGGAGGAAAGTGTAGAAAATTTTCAAGAAAATGCAAACTGCATGCCCCTGTGTTTTGCCTTACTCCTGAGGGAACCTTTCAAGAAGGTTGTAAATAGAAAGGATGAGGAATGATCTAATGCACCAAGTAAGGAGAACATGGATGATATAGAATCTATTACAGATTCAAAAGTGCAACCCTTGAGTCTTTGCACAGGCCAAAACTCGGATGAAAACACAAAGCCCGGGACAGGTAATGAGCTGATCCATTTTGATTCCTTTCCCTTATGTTTCAATTATTTTCATACTTTGAAAGGGAATCTTGGTTAGATTCTGGTTGAGGATCACAGGGTAAGCCATGAAATGCCAGCAAAACAAATTTCACAGTCATCTAAAATATTTTATGACCCTATAGCTAATATGTTGGATAGATTGTGTTTTCAAAGTCAGTTTTCATTTACCCCTAATGATTTCAAAAATTGTTATGATATGGATATGATTAGACAATCAACTACAGGGGTGTGTTCAGTAGAAGCATCATTTCAGAAACCATTAGAAAAGTTTCATCCATGTCAAGAAGTGCATGAGGATGCAAATAACATAACTACAACATCAAATCATGAAGTTGAGTTGGTTAAATTTGAATATCTAGTAATAGGTCAAGTTTGTTTTGATCCAGTGGCTATTTATATGGAGAAATTGTTCATCATAGAGCCACAATGCATTCTCAGTATTTATGTTATGTGTCATGTTTATCAAGCCCCTTGTGATGAAGATCAAGGTGGAAAGAATTTCATGATGCCTATGCAAGTCCTATTTATGATATTGTTGGAAAACATTGAAAGAGCAGAGTTGTTAGAGAAGTTTCTTGACTGGATGCACTGGCATTATTGTATCATTTAGAAAAATGAAATGGTCAGTAGTGTACGGTAGATAGCAGTTTTGAATAAGCTCAGTCATTTGAGCATATTTTCAGTATTGTATGATTTCCAGCAAGAGTTTGCATTTGATGGTATCTAGTTCATCGTCCAGTCAAATCTGAGCCAGTTCGAAGATTGTAGCTGCAGTGACTCCATAGCCCAATGAATAAAGAGTTGGTCTGCATGTTTAGAGTTCAATGGTTCTTGACACCTCCTGAAAGAGCTGGCATCCCTACGTGGAGCCTATGTTAGAGTCCTATAATCATAGGTAAACCAATTCTTTATCTGTTATTTTGGCGTTGCCCCATGATGAAGACATCTGGCTTGTTGGTCTCTTGGTTATTTCCATTTCCCCTTCATCCATTTCGTTTGATCCTCCATCACCCTGCTGCATTTTTCATCCACCACTGTGCCCCTCTCTCCCTTGCCCATTTGTCCTGTTGATCGCAGCTCGCTCGCCACTCATCCCTGCATGAATAAACAAAATTAGGATAATAAACGAATAATATTAAGGGGTTAGTGGCATTTTCTAAATGCTTGTTAGTCTAATAAAGTTGTTTTAGTAGGATACTTTAAAATAAAATAATGATTAGATTAATTATTAATTAGTTATTAACTTAGTCTAATTAAGTTAATTGATTAGACTTAGTAATTAGGATTAATTTAAATTAATGAAAAAACAAATTGATAAAGAATATATAACAATTATATATAAAAACATTAAATAAAACATATATTAAAACATTAATAAATAAATAATAATAATAAAAAATAAATAAATAAAAAACAGACATATAATAAAACATATATAATTAAAAAAAAACATTATAAACAAAAGAAAAAATAAAAAATAAATAAAAAATAAATAAAACTACACTATCCTAAGTCCCCACCCACTCTTCCCATGCATTCCGGACCCCCTCCCCCCCCTCACATCCCATCACCTCAAGGGGGTCCGAAAATATGTTTATTAAAACTAACCCCTGGACACTTGTCACCTCCACATGCCAGCGGATGTAATGACCCTTTACTTATTAATAGGAATAATTTCATAAATAATCCTAAACATTAGCTAAATTATAATTAATTATTATATAACCTTAATTAATTATATGTTATTAATTAATTA
>JZKD02S1679416.1:376452-406030 GCA_000966675.3 Picea glauca
AACCAGATGGAAGCTACAACTCCCTATGTTCAAGCACCCACTTGAACCTCTGAGGAAAAAAGTCCTTCCTAGCACCTCCCTACCACCCTGAGATATAATGTTTGTTGTCTGTAAATTTATTACAGTGATACAATATTTATCAATGGCTTACTAGTCTCATCGTTGTTCTGCTACACTTCTCTTCTCTACCTGCATCAGTGTCATCCTGCACACTTTCCTTATGCTTTATGTTCTTCTACCTTTTATACTCTGTGCACCATGTCCCTTCAATGCACCATTCCTCTTCTGTGCATTTCAGCCGCTGCACTCTAATTCCTTCTACACCCATGAATCACTCTCAACAACCCCCATTCTCTTCTCTGTTCTATGTTTTTATCCCCTCAGTACATCTTCTGCATCCTCTATTCACAATGCTTCTGCATGCTCTTCCCATGTTGAGTGCTCTTCCTGATCATCATTGCAACTCTTCAACTTCTCTGGAAGTTAAACCCATGCGTCCATCATCATTGGGCATTATGTTGAGATTCCTTAGCCTCTATAGCAGTCGATACTCTTTGTCTTCTCTTTCACAGTCAAGCTCATTCCCTTTGTTGCAGTTCCAGGCTCCAACGGTCTTACATATGTCAATAGCCTCTATGAACAGTCTTCATTCCACTGGAATATGCCTCAAGACTCTTCATCTTCTCTGGCAATCACCCTGAAGTCTCTTCGAGTTCTCTAGCAGAAACCATCCTTCGTTTCTAGCAGTTACACTGTGAACCTATTGAGCCTTGTGCCTTTGGCACCTTTCACCTTTCCATTCACATGTGGCCTCAGGCGGTGACCACACACCTGTTCAGAAGGTGCTTTTGTGACTCGTGTTTCGTGGATTTGGGGATGAGGCATCTCGACTCTCTAAGTCGCGATAGCCGAGACTCCGAGATGGAGCTTAGCACCATTAGCTTCTTCCCCTCACATGACCACCGATGGTGACCATAGGCTACACCAAAAGGTGCTTCGTATTTTGTGAACTTATGAACTTTATCGAGCTTGATCAATGTTCGAGATCTCTAATGATTCAACGGTCCAGATCTCATCGCGATCTCGCATATCACGATTCATGTGATGAAGGATCTCGATACTCCAAGTCGCAATCGCCGAGACTCCGAGATGGAGCTTAACATCGCTATCTTCTTCCCTTAAGCCTTCGACAATGTGACCTTGTCTATGACCATGGGCCAGACCTTATCGTGATTTCTCATATCGCAAGTTGCAAGGTTAGAGAATTTCCTTCCTTTGAATTTCTAGTAAGTGAGAAGTTAATCCCTTGCCATATGTCCCTCTCGGATCAACGGTCAAGATATTATCGTGATTTTGCAACTTCACGGGCCTTCGTCAGGCCTGATCAATGGTCCACGATCTTGATGATTCGACAATCTAGATCTTTTTGTGATCTCACATATCGCGAGTTCACACACCATGCTCCATTGACTCCTCCAACATGTATGTCGGTGAAATTTCAATCACTTGCCATGTGTCCTATGACTCCAATGCTCAGGATTGTTATCACGATTTCGCATATCGTGATTTCGAACCTCTTTCCTTTGGATTTCCCAATCTGCAAAACTCTAAAATGAAACCTTTGTCGTTCTTTGATTGTTTTCCTCCTTCTGAGATTACACTGCTGACCTTGCCATTATCACTACGCTATTGATTGTGCTGATCTTCTCCATCAATGACAAACACGCATACTCTGCCTCTGTCTAAAAACATGCCAACAAAAACATGTATTATTTATGATGCATAAAACAAAATGCATAGGGTTTCTTCATTTACTTGTTCCAATGTGGCACTATGAGACAACTATTGGTGTGCACATGGTTGTAAGACCCTAGGATCAACTTATATTGAACAACAAAATTGTTCACACACCGGCCCTTTTGGCATCACTTGCATGCAAGTGAAGTCTCACCTGAGGCTTCTATTGTGGCTGTGGGGACCAAGTTTATGTAGTACTGAGAGAATGGGAGGTGATCATTCTATTCATTCTTACTTATCGGTTTTGTGCGCGTTATTCAATACTTTCTATCCTTATGTTACTTAGAAAATTTAGACTCATATTACCATTATAAATCAGATTAAAACATCAACTAGTTACTGTAACAATTATATCTATTGTGTACACATAAGACAAATATATTCTAACATGCATAAAGAAAGTATCCATGATCAATCACATAAAAGATAGTAAGAATAATATTTAATGTGGTTCACCCAACTTTGGGCTACGTCCACAATGGTTGCCTTCTTTATTATTCTTTATGCAATTGTCTTAGGATTTCACATTGTGTTTACAAAGATACATCATGTTATCTTTTTCTTCTCCTAGACTAGTATTTTTGTAGTGCAAGCCTCTCTTTTTCTTTGTATCATCTCCTAAAAACTCATACATAGACTCTTTCATTCTCATCCTACTCTCTCACTCTCCTAACTGACATGAAATATCAACAAATCAGAATAGACTCCACATTACCTCTCGAGAAGAGCCCCTTTATCCCAACCCATTACATATTTATACATGAATTCTAGGGCTTAAAACCCTACTTTGTTTATCCCAAACCCTATTAAAATTCATGTCAACTCAATTTGACTTGTTTTTTGGGCTGCATTTCCTTCTTTGATGCCTACATGCCACTTTTTCACTCTGACTGATGTTCTTCCTACTTTTCCATGTTCTTCTATCTTTAGAATGTCAGGTTGTCATCCTTCCTTTTCTCCCACTTTCTTCTCTTACTTTCTTCTCTTGATTTCTTCTCTTATTTATTCCTTTATTTCATTTTTCTTATTGTGCATTGTTTTTTGGGTATGTGTTATATTCTTTGCATGAATAGCTCTAGTTTCTACTACATTTCATCGAGTGTAGAGGGGGATGATAGCCTCCCTACGCGGCGGTTAAGAAGAAGCACCCTCGAGAAAATTTGTTTCCTCATGAAACATGTCACATTTTTGCCTCATTTTTTGTATCGCCTCGATTTTCATGTGCATTGTTGGGAGGTTTTTTCGGCACATGGTTTTTGCCGATGGTTTTCTATTTCAGGTTAATAAATTAGGGTTGTTGACTACTTCAGGTCATTGGGTTAGGTTTTGTATTCTGTTGGTTCCTATATGTATATTTTATTGTAAACAATCTATCACTATGAATGGATATAAAATATGTTGGTTTTCTGAGTTTGGGTTTCCAAGGGAAAAATATTTGTGTTATGTGTTTATTTTCCATTGTATCTTTTTTGTTCTTTTATTGAAAATCTATTTGTAGTAAAATATTGTACAAGGTTAAAATCTACATTTGGTATTAGAGATTTATTGTCTTTAGGGGGACACCTTTGTGGTCAAGGGTTTGGCTCAGGAATGTGAGAAGCCTTGTTATAGTGGGAGAACTGTGGTATTGATTTTTCAGGTGAACATAAATGGCGAGTAGATCGAAAATGGAGATCGAGAAGTTTAATGGGAAAAGTTTTGAGTTATGGAAGCTCAATATGGAAGATCTATTGGTCGACAAATATCAGTGGATCACGATGTATATAGGTACTGCACCTATATGAAATTTAGAATATGACTGGAAAAAGTTGGATCAGAAGGCGAACAACAGAATCTGATTATGTCTCTCAGATTCAGTATTACTGAATTTGTCAGAGGAAGATACAAACAGAGATTTATGGAATATGTTGGGGAAGTTTTATCAGTCTAAGTCCCTAGTAAATAAATTTTTACTAAGAAATAGGTTGTATAACCTGAGGATGAGAGATGGAGACTCAGTGGTAGAGAATTTGAACACCTTCAATACTATGGTAAGTCAGTTAGTATCTGTTGAGATTAAAATTTTATATGAATATAAGTGTATCAGTTTACTGTGCCCTTTACTAGACTCGTGGGATAGTCTAGTTGTGGCCATAGGTAGTAATAAAAATTCTTTGAAGTTTGATGAAGTGGTCTCATCCTTGTTGTCGAAGGAGATGAGATGAAAGAACATGGAAGGACAGAGTACTAACACATTATTTGCAAGAGGACACTCCCAAGAAATAAATAGATATAAGTCCTCAAGTGGAAGATCTAAGTCTAAGGGTAGATCTAAATATACCAAAATTTTTGTAAAGGTATGTTGGAGATGTGGGAAAGAAGGGCACTACAAGTAGTGTACATACAAAATTGAGAAAAAGAAGGGATCTTAAGAAGCTCCTTATACATAAGAAAATACCTCCAAGGAAGAAGGAGGGAATGTGTACTTGGCTTCTTCAAGAAGACATGAAGATCATGAGGCATGGTTGGTTGAATCAGGTGAATCCTTTCATATGACTCCCCACAGGGAGTGGTTCTATGAATATGAAATGTATGATGGAGGTGATGTTTTCCTAGGTGATGAATCAACAACCATAATCATGGGATGAGGAAAATTCAAGTTGAGTCTCATAGATGGAAGGATTAGAACACTACCTGGTGTTATGCACATCCCAAGATTGGCTAGAAATTTGATTTCTGTAAAAAAAAATGGATGATGCAGGGGTAAAAACAATATTTGAAAAGGAAACCTGCAAGATGGTTTGAGGAGCAATGGTGTTGATGAAGGGAGTTCGGTTTGGAAGTCTATATAAGATGCAAGGAACAACTATTAGTGATGGGTGTAATAGTTCCATGGTTCCTGATATTGGCGTTGAAGAAGAAATAACTCCTATAATCTATGGAGAAAAGGTTATGTTGTGGCATCAAAGACTAGGGCATATCGGAGAGAAGGGTCTTCGACTACTACATGTTAAAGGTATGGTTGAAGGTATGTCTAATTGCTCTTTGGATTTTTATTTTTATGAACATTTTATATATGGGAAGCATAATCGGGTAAGGTTCCCCTCTGGTGCCATGAGGGCAAAAGGAATGTTACAAATAGTTCATAGTGATGTGTTTGGACCTGTGTCGGTTCCATCATTGGGAGAATCTATGTACTATGTCTCATTTATAGATGAATTCTCGAGGAATACTCGGATATATTTCCTTAGGAAGAAATCTGAAGTCTTTGAATGTTTTAAAGAGTTTAAGGCTCTCGTTTAGAATCAAACAGAGAAAATAATTAAGGTGTTGAGGAAAGATAATGGCGGAGAGTTCCATGGGAATGAATTTGAAGAATTTTGTAAGAAGAGTGGTATAGAAAGGCATAAGACTAATCCATTTAAACCTCAAAAAAATTGAGTTCTAGAAAGGATGAATAGGAAGTTGATGGAAAAATAAATGTGCATGCTAAGTGGTGTTGGGTTAGGGAAATAATTCAGGATAGAGGCAGTGGGTATTGCATTTTACCTAGTCAATAGAACACCCTCATCAGTGTTGTATGACAAGACTCCGCAAGAGGTATGGACTGGTAATAAACCATCTCTCACACATCTCAAGGTATTTAGTTGTGAGTCCTATGTTCATGTTCCAAAGGAAAACATGAGTAAGCTAGACAAGAAGGATGAAAAGTTTAGCTTTATTGGGTATAAATATGCCCTCAAAGGTTATAATCTTTGGAACCCATAAACTAAGAAAGATGTGTATAGCCAAGATGTCGAATTTAGAGAAATGAAGGATGTTGTTAAACAAGAAGTCCTACCAAGTAAGGAAGAAACATAGAAAATTGAGTTTGATTTAACGAATGATGAATCAGACTCTACAAAAGAATAAGAATCAAAAGAAGAATATCCTCATACTCTAGTATTGAGGAGATCAGTTTGAGAAAGAAGGCTACCAGAAAGGTATATGCCATTTGATTTCTATTCAAATTTTTCTTTGTCTTTTACTAATGATGATCCTAGACCTTTCAGGGAGACAATGGATTCATGGGATGGAAAGATATGGAAAAAGGCCATGGATGAACAAATGGTAGCCTTGAATAAGAATGAGGCTTGTGATCTAGTGGGGTTGTCATCTCGAAGAAATCCCATTGGAAGAATTTTGTAGATTCATTAACAAAATATATGAGAATTAAGAAGTTCTCTTAGTGCAGAGGATCCATGGGCATTGTTGCCTTGGATTGTTGACTATGTAACCCTCTAACCCCTTGTATGAAAAGAAAACAACAAGTGGGAGAATATTGGGTATGTGTTATATTCTTCGCGTGACTAGCTCAAGTGTCTGCTACATTACACTGAGCATGCAATGGGGTTTCAGAGGGGAGATATCTCCCCTGCATAGGGGTTCAGGGGAAGTTCCCTTGAGAATTTTTTTTTACCTCGGGAAACATGTCACATTTTTTCCTCGTTTTTCATGTCCATTGTTGGGTGGTTTTTCAACACGTGGTTTTTGTCGATGGTTTTCTATTTCTGGTTAAGGAATTAGGGTTGTTGACTAATCTATGTCATTGGGTTACGGTTTTGGATGTCGGTGGCTCTTATATGTATATTTTATTGTAAACAATGTATCATTATGAATGAATATAGAATATGCTACTTTTCCAAGTTTGGGTTTCTAGGGGAAAATTATATGTGTAATCTGTGTATTTTCGATTGTATATTTTCTATTCTTTTATTGAAAATATATTTGCAGTAAAATATTGTACAAGGTTAAAATGTACATTGTTCTGCTAAATATGCCTCAAATGCGCACTTCTGAGCCTTCCTTGTCTTTCTTCTTCTTCTTCCTCTGCACACATATTCCATACATAGGATTTTCATGAATATTATTTCCACAATTCCTATCCAATAGGCCCACAACACTCACTTGTGGCTCGTCCTAAGCCACTCATTCCTATTTCACACTCCAACATGCTTGGATGAACTTTTGGGAGGCTTCCTTCATTACCACAACTTCCTTGATTATTTATGCCTTAGTTTTCACAATCTCTTTAACACCGAATGCAATTAGGGATGTAATATTTTCTTCTGTCTCATGTGCTACTTGTTTCGCCTTTCCCTACACAGTGTCCAATTCTCCTATCACCTTCAATGCTTCTTCCTGCAGTGGTCCTAAGAACTATTGAAGGATCTTCTATTGATCCCGCATATTTTCAAACTCCATGTATGACTTCCTCTATGACAAAATGGTTGTCATTTGTTCAACCGAAGGAAGGGTGTTTATGATTTCTAATTCTTTCTGGGCCTTTTCTTGTGCTTCCCTTAATTTTTCTTCCATGACCTTCATCTCTTGATATTCTACCAAATATGTCTAGATTTGCATTCTTTCCTTGCAGATTCTTGCACATTCCTCCTCCCCTTTATTGATGTTGGCTACGACTCTCATTGTCATTCTCTCCCATCCTTATCTTCCCTTCAGTGGTGTTCTCGGTGTACTGTGCAATTATAAGTCCTTGATTCTTGTGCGAAATACCTTGTTGAATTCGCCGATATTCGATACTTGCTCTTCCATAATAGCCTCTACTACTATTGGTATTTATGGGATTTCCTTGTATAACTTCTAGAAGGTCACTTATGTATTATGCTCCATTATCTTAGGTTCATGATTTTCTTTTAGAGCTCTTTGTTCCCTTTCCTCGATGTCATTCTTTTCCTTCATTGTTTCTTCTACTTTTCCTTCAACTTAAGTCTTTTGTTGTATAAAAGTTTTGTATTGTTGCTACAACTAAGCCCTTTCATCCATCACTTTGGTAATTTCACAATTTTCTTCATATGTGCGGAGCCTAATCTCATGCAAAATGCCTACTTGCAAGATTTGTAATATGTGTATAGGCATTTGTGACACCAATATGTTTAAGTGGCTTAGTGTCTTCATGTATTCTTGTAGTTCATTTGTTGGGAACTCAATTTCATTCGTCTTGATTTGTAATGATTTGCACCTAGTAGCTAGCTCGTTCAGAGGTAGATTGGTCATATTTTCTTCCTCTATTGAACTAGTGCTTGGTTGTCCACCTAATATGTGCTCTGGTGTAATTATGGTTTCTTCCAAGAGCTATTGCATGTGTGTTAATTGTTCCTGGACTTGCTTATTCATCTCTTCTTGTTTCTTGGTTGCTTCCTCGATGGCCTCCTCTACTAAATCCCTTACATGGTAACCAATCCAGTCCATGTCATCATTGGTCACATTATAGACTGGGGTTTCCTTGTGTGCTTTCATCTTTTTGTGTGCACCCCCTATTGGCTCCTTCCCCTTATCTTTTCATTTTACTTCTATTGTGGGGACTGGGGACTGTGCTTATTTTTTTGATGGTCCTATCATATTTCATGTGCCACTACTCTATCCATTCCCATGCCCCTCGCCTAGATATTCGTCATCCATGTCCTTTTCTACTTCATCTTATGGGTGGCCCATTTTTTATGATGGGATTTTCCACTCGACTTCCCAATTGTTAGTGATTAGGCATATGTCCTTTCCTGTCAACCTATAGCTAGTCAGAAACCATTGGCGTGCATGTTCATTTTTTTCTTGTACATACGTATGGTGCACCCCTTCTTTAAATCATGTAATGTATTGATAGGTTTCTACTGTCTGGACAACTATGCATGGTGTATGTGTGATGATGTACCTGATCATGTCAAAGTATACATAAAATGTAACATTATTTTCTATTTTACTTAGTTTGTTTGGCGTATGCCATAAGTTGGCATACCATGTAGCTGCAATTTCTTTCCACTGCACCACTGCTCTAGCGATTCCATTTCCCCTCGCCTATATATTCGTCATCCATGTCCTGTTTTGCTTCATCTTATGGGTGACCCATTTGTTCTGATGGGATTTTCCACTCGGCTTCCCAATTGTTAGTGATTACACATACATCCTTTGTTGTCAACTTGTAGCTAGTCAGAAACGATTGGTGTGTAGGTTCATTTTCTTCTTGTACATACATATGGCACATCCCTTATTTAAATCATGCAATGTCTTGATAGGTTTCTACTGTCTCGACAATGATGCATGGTGTATGTGTCATGATGTACCTGATCACGTCAAAGTATACATAAAATGTAACACTATTTTCTTTTTTACTTCGTTTGTTTGGCGTATGCCATAAGTTTCCATACCATGCAGTTACAATGTCTTTCCTGAATATTCTCATACATTGGTAATAAACTAGTTCCTACCATCCTACCAGTGCAATAAAAATAACAAGCAAGGAATAATGAAACTTTGTTCCTTTTTCCTAGGCCTCTATGAAATCTGTCAAAAATTGATTCACTAAGAATGTGGCCCAGTTAATATGGAACCCCTCTGTGAACTTTTATGTGGTTGTGACTACTGCATTAGGAAATTTGACCTTGCAACATTTCATCAGTACTTTGCAAGCCAACACCTATGTTGCAAACCAGACACTGCTATCATGGATGTTCACAACATCCAACCCCCTTTTTCCCCTGAAGGTATGAAACTTCTCCTTCATTGCTTCTGATTGGGATTTCTACCCTACTTTTCCAAGCAATGCGGCTAGATGACAGTGAAGGGACACATATTTTTCCACCCAATCTGCACCACCCCTCTTGCCACCATAGTCCTGGTACGTGGCAAGAGGGGTGGTGCATATTGGGTGGATGAATATGTGGCCCTTCACTGTCATATAGGTAGACAAAAGAGAAAAAACAAGATTCCAATTAGTCAGGGAGTGGACTTGACCCTATGTACCATGTTATTCACCATTACATGGGCGATAGGGAGTACTGGGCCACACTTGGATTCGAGGATCCAAGTAGATTATACCGTTATGATTCTATCCCCTATAGTATATAATTGGTGTGTTGTAGTGTTTGTAAATATGAAGGACCAGTTGACCAAGTGCAAGTTGGATTGAAAAAAGCAATTTTGTTATGGATCCATTTTTATATCTTTATTTTTCGAGTGGGTTCCTTCATCATGACCATGGGATGTGGTGGCATATGTTGGGTATAAAGATATGACTATGAAAAAATGGACAGATCTATTGTCCCAACTCAGGGGGGAGCACAATTCCAGTTTGACACCAAATTTTTTCGATATTGGGATCTCTAGATAGTGGTGATAGATGGTTATACATGTGATGGTGTGGATTACCATGACAATCTAGATATGGTTCTCCCTGAGGGGGAGAGATTTAATGATGAGTTCGATAATAAAGATACAATTTTCAGTATATTTTTGTTTTATATTTTTAATGTTTTTGTGATTTTATGATATATAAATGTTTTTGTGTGTAACATAACAAATAATTTGTGATGGATAGATTGTGCGCTAGTACGTCCAACAAGTATGTCACCACTGACTAGTTGAGGTGAATAACTCAACATTAGGAGAGGATCTCATGGTGGGAGAGTTGATGCAAATCTCTTGGAGGATCTCGAGGAGAACCTCGATTGTTTGACTGTGGGAATTCCAATGCCACATATGGATGATATACCTCTGCGTATGCAGAGGAGCGTAGTAGGTGTTGGGAACTGGTTTGGGAACCTTTTTCGGAAGGTCGCGTGAGAAGTCATTTGTTATAATGACCATAGGGCTCCTCGAGATGACTAGTGTTCTTTAGCATGATGGACTTTTGGTGCTTTTTATGTTGCATATATATGGGAGGAAATCCCAATTTTGTTATGTTATACCAATTTTGGATATTTTTTGGACACACCTTTTATGTATATGGATATATGGCTTTGTGATTTCTTCTTATATATATATATATATGTGTGTGATGAGATGGTTTATACAATGTTTTTTTAATATAATTCTTTTTGATGAAGTAGATGCCAACTCAATAAAAAAATTGTTGGTGAGATAACTAAGGAATTGAATTGTCTTGGTATGTGTTCATAAGTGATAAAATGAAATGATTGTTCCAAGAGTCGTACCCTTAAATATTTTTGGAAAAGGATAGGATGTCGAATATAGTAGGTCACGTTGAGGTGTGAAATGATGAGCTCCGAATCTAGGAGTACTATCATGTGACATATACCCAAGGAAGATGTTTCATTCAGAAGTTAAATGAAGGTGTTGTATTCGACAACATTGTTCATTGCAGGTTCTAGATAGATCCCCCCAGAGCTAACCATTTCGTTGGTAGGTGAAATTATCACCCAGGTAGTAGAAGTGATATTCTGGGAGGTGCGACTAGATCCATCTGCATATCCATAATAGGGTAAGGGAAACGATGACATATGCATATCAAGCATTAAGTAGGACAATCATATTAACAAACACTATCACATAAAAGGAAAACAAAGACAACAATATTATAATATAATACATATGGTACAAAAGCGCTAGATAGCACGAGGCTTATGCATAGTTCTTTTTCAAGTAGAGCCCGTTATGGGTCTTTAGGACAATATTTCCTTTGTAATCAACTAACTCATAGGATCCTTTTTTAATAGCTCATTTTACAGCATAGGGCCCATGACACAATGGTTTAAATTTTCCTACACCCAGTTTATCACAGTCTTGATCGTAGATCAACATCAAGTCACCTTCTGAAAAAGGTCGAGGGAGAATTTTCTTATCATATTGTGAATTTACTCACTTTTGGTGGGATTCGTTAGCCATGATGGCCTCACGAGGTCTCTCATCAAGGTGAGATAAGCTTATTAATATTTCTTCTTCAACGGAGGTATGGGGAAAGAGTTCGAAAACTGGGTAGTATTGCCTCTAAGCCATACACCAGTTGAAAGTGTGTGAAGCCCATGGAAGTCTTGGAAGAGGTACAATATTCCCATAAGGCTGAGAATAACATTATATGCCAATTGGATTTGTGATTTCCAATAATCCTTTGGAGCATTTTTTTGAGTACCTTGTTAATGGACTCAACCTGACCATTTTCTTGTGGATAGTAAGGAGAAGAGTGCTCTTGGAAAAAATGAAAAAGGATAGATAACTCAGTCATCATGTTGTTACAAAAATGTGATCCATGATCGGTCACAATATAGTTGGGTACAATGAATCTTGCTATAATATAATTAAATATAAATAATTCTATAGTTTTGGCATCAAGAGTATGTGGGCATGGATTTTGCCCATTTGGTGAAATAGTCAATGACCACAATTATGTAATTATGACTGGTAGAAGAAGGGGGTTTACATGTAGTAAGATCAATTCCCCATTTAGAAAAAGGGGCCAAATTAAACAACAATATGTAGGGGAGCGGGATGTGCATGCATTTTCTTAGAAATAAATTGTCATGGGTGGCATTTTTGGACTGCATTCATGCAATCTTTAAAGATTGAGGGCCAAATATACCCTGCGCGTAAGATTTTATGGGTAGTGGCTAATATAGAAAGATGGCCACCACATGCTCCTGAGTGGAATTCATTAAGAATTTTTTCTTCTTCTAATTGGATGACACATCATTGTAACACCATATATACTCCACGATGGAAA
Source organism: Picea glauca (assembly GCA_000966675.3). Taxonomy (NCBI): domain Eukaryota; kingdom Viridiplantae; phylum Streptophyta; class Pinopsida; order Pinales; family Pinaceae; genus Picea; species Picea glauca. The sequence goes on from JZKD02S1679416.1 coordinate 388,736, forward strand.
AGTGTATCACCAACGATGAGGTAGTGACAGGATTGATGGTATATGCAACGGAAATCATCTTTGTACATTTGAGGATGTCTCCATACGAGGGGTCAAAAGAGTCAATGAGGAACACATATTCATCTAGTAATGAATCTTGAACCACTGATTCATCAATGAATCGAGGAAGATCATTCATTAATTCTGCAAAGACTACAAATTTCTTGGATATGGGGGTAGAGAACTTGTGGTCAAATTCTTGTAATAAGAAATCCATTTTGAGTAATGACCTCCCAATATCTGACGTGACAAGATATATTGCATAAGATTGGCGTCATATATAACGGTAGTAGTTTGAAGCAGAATGTAATGTCGTAATCGTTGGACAATGAAAATGCTTCCAAGGCCAACTTATAGACATAAGGATAATAAATTTCAACGCCAACTAAGCCTTTACTGAGTTAATAAATAACATGTTTGTTAATGTCTTCACCATTTTTGACTAACAATATTCTGATAGTAGTACTGTATGTCGCGATATGCAAGGTAAAATCTTGATTATAATTTCGGGGTTTCAATAGCGGAGTGGATGTACGAATGTGATTTAGTCGATCAGAAGAACGTTGAGCATGTTCATCCCAAATGAATGGGACACCATTTTTAAGTAATCACATGAAACCCTTAGTAATATCTGTGTAGTTGATGACGAACCACATTAAGAAATTTTCTTGTCCTTGCAATTTCTGAAGTTGTGATGTAGGAGCTTCGCTCCACCTCAGCAATGCACCAGAAATCCAAGGCATCTGTGCACTTGGAGGGAATGAGTTTCGAGGGAAGAGAGGTGTGAGCCCTCTCATTTTGAACCCAAATTAAAAATTTTAATGCAATTGAATGACATTAAAGTCTTTAAGGCTCCAAGAAATCCGAGCCGTTGTATTTGTATAGGCTGCATGTGAAGTCACCTTTAATGGTCTACAGATAGGAGGATTTAGGTCCGATTTGGACTAGTTTTCAAGTAAATGTAATTAGCTGTAAATTAATGAAAGTAGGTAGCTAGAGGGAAGGCTCAAGGAGCACCACTTTTGCAAAATATATTTGTATCAAATTTTGTTAGTGAGTGAGTCAGTTATCTAGGAGAGAGAGAGTTAGTGGAGAAGAGAGGAAAGGAGAAAGGAGAAAGACTATGTTGCAATATAATCTTTATAACCATTGTATATGCATTCATATGTTAATGAAAAGATCAGTTTTTCCTACATAAGAGGTTTCTGAGTATTTATCTGTGTATTGAATGTTTACTTTCTGAATGTGTTTTTACTGTGTTTTTATATGAATGTTGTAGATGTGAAAGTATGTTTCGATTTGCAGGAGTAGGAAGAATTATCTATCTGTAGTTTCTGAGGGGTTTTTGGCTCTCACGACTGTGAAAGGAGTGCACCTTAGATTTGTTAGAGAACTCTAAAAGGTCAGTGCAAGGAGTGTGCAAGAACTGTGTTTAGAGTGAATCTGTGAGGAGCGTGCCAGGTAGGTACACCAAACCCATTTTAAATCTTAGAATGGAAAGTTGTCCGAGGAAGACATACTAGAGTTACTGAACACTTTGAGGAAGGATTTGCAAGGATTCCATTGAATAGGTGCAAGGAGTGTGCGACAACTCTATTTCGAGTTTTTGTGAGAAGATTTCCAGGAGGGCACACTAGAAGGTAAAGCTCATGAGGAGAAGTGAAATTCTTCACAAAGAGCACAATAAGTGCGAAAGTGAATTTTCAGAGATCAAGATTCAAGAGGTGAAGTTTTGCAAGGAGTGAAAAAAACCAAAACATTGCTAAAGTCTTGGTCAAGATCGGGAGGATGAGTGTTGAGTGAAAGGAGGGCATAAGACATTATTAGAGGAGAAAAGGGTCGAGACCCTAAGAACTTGAGTAAGCTGAAAGCTTAACATGAATAGTGCATGTGTGCGTAATGCCTATGAAAGGAGTGTAGAAGGAAAAAAATGTATAAGTCCCATACGACAGGAGGAATGCAAGGTGCAATGTAAACAAAGGACAAGCATTTGGGCTTGCAGAGGAGAAGATCAAAGGTCGTATCCTTTGAAACCTTTGAAAAATACTTCATCAGAAGGAAAGTGCAAACTAAGGAGGAGGAGCTACAACTATTGTCGGATCATCTGTCAGAGCATATATGGACTGTCAGATCGAAGTCCAGATGGAAGGAGAAGCACGCAGGAGGATAATAAATCTCATCCATTAGATCTGGGCATGATCTACAACAACTGTAAGATCAAGGTAAGTAGCACGGTTTTTAACCCTCAGAATCCTTCATACTCTGGAAGTTTGAAGGTTTTTTATACTTAGGTGTAGAGGAGATGAAGTTCCCAAAGTCCCGAGAGCCCGAAGTGACTCTGGACCATTGGATATAGTGAACACATGTCAACATATCGTCAAATATGGAAGACCAGAAGTTTAGGAAAATAGAGGGAAAAAGTGTTCAATCCCTCTGGAGTCCCGAAGTCTAGAGTCGATCTGAGTCATCGATCAGAGGAGGACACGTGATAGGAGATCTGAGAGTATGTAGGTCTGATAATCTAGAAGAAAATAGGCCATAAAGTATTGAAGACTCCCAGAGGCCCAAATCCTAGAGTCCCAGGTGATAGATCCCAACTGTTGATTATAAGGACACATGGCGACAAATCTCACTATTTAGGAGAGAAACACTTTGTTGGAAGTAGAGTCACAACATTAATAGGAGCAAGGGATCCTGAAGCTCTGAAGGCCATAGAAAATCGTAACCATTTCCACTGGTGACACATGGTGCTAGATCTCAGAGTCTAGAGACTTGGCACTCCAAAGGAGTTAGGGTATATTTCGTTGAGGTTGGAAAACTCCCGAAGGTTGGAGGACATTGTAGCTGTCCGTTGTGAAGGAAACATTGAGCGTGGATCAGATATCCTCATTAGTTTAGAGTTTGACCATTTGAGAAACATTGGGTATTAACATCATAGGACTCTCAAAGTCCATATTACTATAGAATATTATATCCATTGACTACAAGTAGAGTGAGGGTGTTGGCCCTTGGTTATGGAAGAAAATGAAGATTAAGGAAGAAAGGAGAAGTACGAATTACGCAGAATGCACATTGACTAAGAATGGGTCGAAGTGGTCAAAGAAGAAGAAAAGAAGGATTGAAGTAAGGAAAAATGAGACATTGACCAAGAAGATTGAGGAAGATAGATCAATAAGGAATATGGATCGCGGAAAACTCAGCAAGGGGAAAAATCCACCAATGGATTCTTTGGAGCACCTTGCGGAAAAGAAGGAAAGACTGGTTGGCGAAGACCGAAAAATACAGGTCAAGTTGACCTAGGGATTTGTTATCTAGGGTTTTGACACCTAGAATATTTTCATGTAATGTATAAATAAAGGTGTAGAAGACTTGGGAGGGTTCTTCCAAAGTGGGTTCGACATTTGGTTGTTGTTAGTTGTTGATTATTTTGTTGAGAGTAATATTGAGTCTGTATTGTAAGATATTTATCTAGGTGAAAAGGTCAACTCTGAAGCTGGGTTCGCAGGGTGGGGAGATAGAGAAGAGAGAAAGAGAGAGAGATATCTGCAAGCCAAGTGCATAGATAGAATTGAATGTTTTCACATAATATATCTAGAAACACAATTATGTGGATGTAGCCTTAGGGAGAGGTTGAACCACGTATATCTTGTTGTCCTATGTGGTTGATGTTGTTTTCTTTTCTTTCTGTTAGTTTTTTATTTCATTATTGTGTTAGATCTGAGATATAACTTGCAAGGTAAGCTTAAGAGTGGTAGAGAATAACTAGATTGTTGTCTGTTATTGTTCTGGGTCCACTTTGCATTTCCTCTGGTTGTAGACAAATGTGTCCTGCAACCCCCTATTCCTACTTCGGGTGAGACTGCATCTGCTTTGGAGGTGTTGCCGAAAGGGCCAATAGTTAGGGCTTGTTGGTGTGTTGTTAGAGCTGAACCCGGGGTCTGCCCCTATGCCAACAAATGGTTCTTTTACCGATACCATGATCTTCTTGAGGGAATTTCAAGGTGGTTTCCATCGAAGACAGAGATTCAAAAGTGGATAGAAGAACAAGAGAAGGACTTCGCTAAAGCTCATAACAAAAACCCTAATATTAGTGCAGAGGATTGGTTGTGGAGGTATATCTTTACTGATATACATGATATTTTCTTTGGGAGAATTCATAAGTAGTTATACGAGTGGTTAGCCATATTAGCAGATACCCAGCTTGAAATAAGAACTAGACCACCTGTGGTTTGGACGTCGATGCTGATCAAGAAGGTCAATATATTTGATAATGCCGTGTCAAAAGAATTAGATCATTGGTTTGATAACACTATTGGAGGGCACATTACTGAGTTTTCTATTGATAGAGTTGAGTCATATAACCAAGCAAAGAGGTATTTCTTTAAGGGACTGGGAGGAAAATTTTCACACTTTTTGATGTTGAAGATCAAGATGCTATTACATGAGAATAACATCTTGAAGATACAGTAATCGGTCATATAGAAAAGCTAATGTTCAAGAACTCAGGCAATGGCAACTACATAGAGGTTGGACACGCGCGAAGTGGGAGAGAATTCAGAGAGGTCCCTTTGGTGAACCTGTTTGAGCAGAGTCATGAGCCATTAGCATAGGATGAAGGGTTCTACAGTTGAGAAGAAGAAGAGTTATTGAACAAGGAACATTCAGAGTTCGCTAGATAATAGGAATAAAATACTAAAGAACCTCACTGAGAAGAATCAGAGACTTTAGGAACTACGCCTACCGTCGAAGTAAGTACTATTACTCCTCCTATTGTTTTAGCAACATTAAGAAACTAGAGTAACCTAAGTTGTCATAGCACTCAGAGCACTGGTACAAGAAGCCTAGTGCACACTCAATCATGAAATCTAGGAAGATCTGTGGCAGATGAGATGAGGTTACCCACCTTTAGGGGATATGGATATGAAGATCCTGATCAACAATGGTTCTTATGCGAAGCTGTATGGAGTATTAAGAATGTCACTGATGAATTTGTTAAGAGAGATCAATTTAGTACTACCCTTAGAGACCATGCACTGATCTGGTACATGAAATTTGTCCAAGGAGTTGCACAACCTAAACCATTGAATGTCATTAAGAATGCATTGATTGTCGAATTCAAGAAACCCAAGTTGGATTCGTAGTGCATTACAGAGCTGAAAGAAATCAAGCAAAGAGTAGTTGAACCTATTGGGAGTTTGATCGGAGGTTTAAGACCTTAACATTACATTTGAGTTTTCATATTCCAGATGAAGAGAATAAAGAATGGGTCATTGTTTCCCTCTTGACACACATCAGATTCCCTCTAATGCAACATAAGATCGCTCCTTAGGCTGAGGCATTGGAGATCGCCATGAAACTAGAATCAACCCCTATGGGAGAAGAAATCTCAGGTATGAGCCAAATTTTGATTCGGTTAACTAGCTTATCTCTGCAGGTTGAAGATATGAAGGAATACAAGGGAAAGAATAAAAGAGAAGACATCTGGTGTATCAGATGCAAATCAGAGGGCCATGAAAAGGAGAATTTTCTCCTATTTAATGAGTACTTGGCCTCTGAAGCTCTGATCCCTTTGAAGTAGGTTACACTACCTTGGTGCGAGGTATGCAGAAATAGACATCACCCTAGTGAATGTTACTACATCCAAAAATATGTCCATACACCTACAAATCTTTACTGCACATTCTGTAAATCTATGGGACATGATGAGAAGGATTGTAGGGCTTATGACCTATTGCATGAAAGGTCAAGAGATACTTATAGGATTCAAGGAGAGATGCATTAGGAGGGAAATGCTATGCATTTTAGCTCCCCAAAAATAGGAAACTTCAATCCTCATGGTGGATTCAAAGGAAGAGGATGAGGAGGAGGCATGGGTCAAGGTTGAGGTCAGGTCATTTTTTATAACTGTGCATAGCTAGGTCACTTGGAAAGGGACTGTCAGAACCATTGTACCACTTGCAGCTACTGCAACTCATTTGAACATGTGATCGAAGAGTGCCCAACATTGTTGGCTAAACTTAAGGAAAGATGGGGTGGAAACCAGGAAGTCAAATTAATATCAACCAAACCTTGCGAAGAGGATCCCAGATTTGTTGTTATCACTAGATGAGGTGTTTTTACAAGAGAATACAAAGTGACCCCAGGAAGGAATACAAAAGAATCAAGGGTCAGAAGAGCTACAGAGAAGACATAGTTGTTCGATCCAAGGAAGGCGAAGCAAACATTTGAGGAGGCTATAAGGGAATTTGGAGGAGAATGGTATTATTCATTGAAGGCACAACCAGAAGTGAAAGAATGTGGAATTCCTCTAGCATTCGATCAATCTTCCTCTCTCGGAGAAATAAAAGAGGTAAGTAAGCTTGTAGGTTTCTTGCATACCTTTATTCACTTAATTAAAGATGAACAATCCATACAAGAACTACAACACCTCATAAGACAGTATGAGATAGGAAGAGTGGACCCTATATTGATTAGGGTTATAAACCAAGTATCAAGGAAGAGAAGGAAAAATAAGGAACTAGACCTTAATGCTCAGATTGGAGACTATGACATAGATTATGTGGTCCTCAACTTAGGGTCAGAAGCCAATGTGATGACGAAGCAGATTTGGGCACTGATGGGAAAAACAAAGTTGATTTACTCTCCTATTAGGATCAAAATGGATAATCAGTAGGGGGTGAGCCCTTTTGGAAGACTGGATCATGTCCCTATGGAAATCGATGGGGTAAGGAAGTTTGTAGACTTTGAAGTCATTGAGATTGTGGATGAGAGTTGCCCTTATCCTGCGTTGTTGGGTGTTGATTGGGCCTTCAACAATTTGATTATTGTTGATATAAAGAATAGGAGAATGACATTCAAGGGTAATGGATTTAGGTTCATTGAACCTTTGGACCCTAACGAAGGTCACAGATACATAGATCCCATCAGAGAAGAAGACCATGCATATGAGCTAGAAAATATTTACAAATTGATAGCAAGACAACAGGACTACATTAATCCTACAACAGACATAAATTTGATTTAGCGAAGTGAAAGTGCATGCTCATCAGATTCAAAAGAAGCAATGGAGAACTGGAAGAACAATATCTATGAAGTTTCTATGCAGAGGTGTGCCAAATTGACCAGGGAAGTTCGCTGGATCGACACAGACGTAAGTAATATGCCTACATTTGATGGTTTGAATCATCTAGAAACATTTTTACTAGAATTTGAAGAAGTTGTACTAGTACAACAAAGGTCGTTGGCACTGGATGAATCCTTGAAAGAAAATCCAACGAGATGGTGGGGAACACATAAGAATAACATCATGGAGTGGGTGCAATGTCACACTTTGATGACAATGTTATTTTTAGACCACATCGAAGGGTGCGAAGTTCAATATACAGGTCATATTTTTCCAAAGAACCATGTGTGAAGTTGTAGGGAAGCCTGGAAAAACATTCCTCAAGAACAGTGGGTGCACAAGTTCATTAAAACTTTGGATACAACACCTATCAATTGGTATATACAATAAGAACTATGCCTCACCACTTCAGATTGGTATGGTATGACTCATAACTTCATATCTACATTTTCATTTGAAAGTCAGTACCCTACAATAGATCAGGATTTACAAGTTATGGAGGCAAAAATACCATTGATACTCACAGAAGCACATGAAGGCATCATAGGAGGAAATTATGCGAGGAAATAAGCAGCGTAGAAGGTTCTTAGCGTTGGCCTTTGGTGGTCTACTTTACATAAAGATGCTAAGGAATACTACAGAGCCTGCGATGTATGCTAGAGAGTTGGGAAACCTTCCAGAAGAGATGAGATGCATTTAGAACCTCAGCTGACCTTACAGACATTTGAGAATGAGCCATTTATTTTGTGGGACCTATCAATCCACGAAGAAAGTTCACAGGAGCTCGATACATCATCATTGTGACAGAATATTTGACCAGATGGGAAGAAGTAAGAGCAGTTAAGGACTGTAGTGCAACTACATCTGCGCGGTTCATATTTGATGATATCATAACATGATTTGGATGCTCTAAGATCCTTATGAGCGATCAAGGTACACATTTTATTAATAAGACTATTGAAGCCCTAAATCAGGAATTCAAAGTTCACCATCAGAAGAGTACGCCATACCACCCACAAGCGAATGGTACAATCAAATATTTCAGTAATATATTGGAGACAGCGCCAATGAATATTTGTAGTATAAATAGAGACGATTGGGATTTGAGAGTACCAGCAGTGTTATGGGCTTATAGAAAAACTTGCAAGAAGTTGACAATGAAGACTCCATTTAAGTTGGTTTATGGTCTGGAAGCAATGGTCCCTATGGAATATTTGGTTCCTAGTCTCATAATTGTAGCATTTACAGATATGGATGACACTGGAATTGTTCAAAACATGATCAGGTAGTTGGTAGAACTAGAGGAAGACAGATTTATTGCATGATTTCATCAGTAGGTACAAAAGGAACTAGAGAAGGCCTACCATGACAAGCATATTAAGAGAAAGGAATTCAAGCAAGGAGATTTTGTATTGGTATAAGACAACAAGTTCATGACGCATCCAGGGAAGTTTAGGACACATTGGATTGGACCATTTGAGGTCGCCTATGTAACAGAAGGAGGAGTTTCACAATTGAATACTTTGAATGGAGAATGGAAGGAAGGTTTAGTGAATGGGAGCTGGTTGAAATTGTACTATGACAACCAGCTGCCTCACAACTCTCCGTGAAAGTAGAGGAAGAAGGGTCTAGGTACCAGGTGCAGTTGAAACTGGGTACCAGACATAGGAAATATAGTAAGCACATAGTGGGGAGGGATAGACCAGAAAGCACAATCTTCTCTGCGTATTCTAAAGTCGAAGTGAAACAGAAGGTTCAAACCTGTAGTGCCTCGGGACGAGTCACATGTGAGTGTTGGGGGGCTGTTGGCCCTTGGTTATAGAAGAAAGATGAAGTAGGAACTATGCGAAAGTCAGATTGACTGAGAATGGGTCAAAGTGGTCAAAGAAGTAGAAAAGAAGAAGCGAAGTAAGGAAAAACAAGTCTTTGAATGATAAGATCGAGGAAGACAGATCAACAAGGGAGATGGATCATGGACAAGTCAACAAGGGGAAAAATCTACCAATGGATTCTTTGGAGAAACTCATGGAAAAGAAGGAAAGATAGGCTGACGAAGACTGGAAAATGCAGGTTAAGTTGACCTAGTGTTTTAGACACCTAGGGTTTTGGTATATAGGGTTTTGACACCTAGAATATTTTCATGTAATGTATAAATAAAGGTCTAGAAGACCTGGGAGGGTTCATTCAAAGTGGGTTCAACATTGTTGGTTGTTGCTAGTTGTTGATTGTTCTATTGAGAGAAATATTGAGTCTGTATTGTAAGATCTTCAGTTGGGTGCGAAGGTCAACTCTGCAGCTGGGTGCGTAGGGAGGAGAGATAGAGAAGAGAGAAACAGAGAGAGAGATATGCAAGCCAAGTGTGCAGATAGAACTGTTTGTTTTCACATAATATATCTGGAAACACAGTTCTATGGACGTAGCCGTAGGGAGAGAGTGAACCACGTATATCTTGTTGTCCTCTATGGTTGATGTTGTGTTCTTTGCTTTATGTTAGTTTGTTATTGCATTATTGTGTTAGATATGAGATATAACTTGTGAGGTAATATTAAGAGTGGTAGAGAATAACTATATTGTTGTGTGTTATTATTCTGGGTCCACTTTTCATTTCCTCTGGTTGTAGACACCTGTGTCATGCAACCCCCTATTGCTACTTCGAGTGAGACAGCATCTGCTTCGCAGGTGTTGCCGAAAGGGCCAGTAGTTAGGGCTTGTTGGTGCATTGTTAGAGCTTAACCTTGGGTATTCCCCTCTGCCAACATAGGGTCATTGATCTGTTGTCCTTCGGAAGTTCACTAGTTCAACACTCTGAGGGATTGGAGGTGCTGTGCGGTGAAAAAATCTTAAGCCCAGAGCATGGAGTAGATCTCAACTGTATATTTAGGAGGACATGTGGCAGGTGATTGGACCCTATAATAATTCAACATTTTGAGGATATCAAGAGTTGAAGTGTGAAGATGTATGGAATCCTGAAGTCCAAACAAGATTTGAACCATCCATATGCCAAGACATGGGAGTCATTGATTTCGATCCTTCGTGAGTTTGTCAATTTGGCGCTTCGAAGGATAGAGAGTGTGGGAAGTCTGGAACTCCTGAAGCCTAAATTTCTAAAGCATATATCCACCATTGTTCATTGGAGAATGAAGAGTCGTTGATTTGGGACTCTTCAGACGTTCGTCAGTTCATGGGTATGAGGTGTTGGAGTGGGAAGAATTGTCAAAGCCCAAATTTATAAAGGCTATGTGGGACATAAATTTCAACATTTTACAGGGACCATTAATCCTCACCTTAGTTTATCCATCCATGATATTCTTGGTTTAGAGGACTAGAAGTATTGAGGTGTTGAAGCTCCTGGAGCCTGGAGCTCCGAAGTCCCAAATTAGTGCTTACTAGTCAACGTCGAGTCACAACTTGTGGTCATATGAGAAAATAGCCAAAGTGAGAAGGGGGATAGGGCCCGAGTGATTGGTTTTAAAGAAGGGACTTAAGAAAAGAGCCCATGGGTTTATTATTGGACCTACGCATGGAAAACATAGGACCTATGTATAAGTTTTTGCGGGCTCAGCAGGAGCCTTAGAGCTGATCCAGCTCCCGAATTCAAATGATCCTACACAGAGAGGTTGCGCGAACCTCGAGAGAGGGTGGATTCTTCATCAAGTGGTATTAGATCCATAAAAAGGTTCTATTTTGATACCATCAAGTGGTATCAGAGCCATAATTTAGTTAAGTCAGAAAAGGAAAATGGCTACTAAAGGCCAGAAGCGAGTTCAAAGAGAATTTTATCAGCAGGTGAGTAAAGAGAATATGGATAAAGAGCTCAAGGAAATCGGAGAGGAGCTCGATAGGTTGATGCTGAAGATGCAACATGAAGCCTAGAGAAGATGGAGGTATGAATGGCCCTTGAAGAAAAAGGTAAAATGGCCTATCCAACAGTTGGTTTCCAGAACCAAGACAAATGTGTTGAGAAGGTGGTTGAGGAAAGCTAAAGACCTCAATGATAGAGAGGATATGGTTTGCATTTGTGAGACAAATATTGTAAGGAACCTCAATGATGAGGAAGAGACATTAGTTGAAGATCTCATAGACTGCAAGGAGGGAAAATATGAACATTCATATTTCCAGTTGAGAAATAATAAGAGATCAATTGTGGATCTTGCATACTGCCAGGAGGGTAGGACAAAAATTTCATCTTTCCAGGTGGGTAAGAAAGAGGAGATGAGACTATGTGAAAGTCTCAAGAACTCATAGAAGAGTTTGTATCAACAAGGAGTGTTGGTGGAGGAGGATCATAAATGCATTATGATCATTGGGGGAATCATAATATTCCTACCAAGCAGCACAACGGAGGCCAATGCACATATTATAGGTGCAGAAGAAGGACAACCAACAAATAATGTCATGGAGGAGAAAAAGGCACAGACATTGACATCTTCCTGGGAGATGAAAGAAGAGGAGAACTCATACCATATGCTCACTCAATGGGAGAAGGAGTTAAAGTTGTTCAAGGATTGGTTAAGCCATATAGACATATAGGAAGAATTCCATAGGGGGAAATTCATGCAGAGTGGAGAAGAATTCTAGCCCGAGGAGAAGCTAGATGAAGCTAAGTTTGTACCAACGCAAGGAGAGATAGAGGAACTGATAGAAGGAGAACTTTTAGAGGAGATCGCTGAGAAAAAACTCAGTAATACTGTTGTAGAATTTGAGCCTACGGTAGAGTGGCAAGTCAAGGCCACAGGAGATGAAAACAATGTGGGAGATCAGGATGATCTGCCCTTTGATGTGTATGAGGAAAAGGAGAAGATGCAGTAGTGGAGCAGACTACATGAGAAGAGACATCCAATGGACCAATTGGATGAGGAAATTGAAAAAATTCAGATGTTGATGTTGAGATCAGTGCAGGAGATCAACAACAATAGGAGAAGGATGATCATAGGAGAACCTTTAGTAGCAGGACAAGAACATCATAAAGGAAGATGAGCATATGGACAATTCCAATTTCAGATTTGGGATTGTGGAGGATCTCAACGACAATAGTAGAGGAGCCATGAGTAGGGGTGCATGATTTTTTCCAGCGTGGGAGTATGATGCAGGAGAATTTCACCACCTATGATACATGCCAATAATTCAGTGCATCCACCCACTTGGAGGGAATGAATTCTGAGGAAAGAGAGGTGCCAACCCTCTCATTTTGAACCAAAATTAATTTTTTTAATGCAATTGAATGAAATTAAAGTCTGTAAGGCTTGAAGAAATCTGAGTTGTTATAATTGTACAGGTTGCATGTGAAGTTGCCTTTAATGGCTGACAGATAGGAGGATTTAGGTCTGATTCGAACTAGTTGTCAATTAAATGTAATTAATTGTAAATTAATGACAGTAAGTAGATGGATGGAAGGCTCGAGGAGCCCCTCTTTGTAAAATATATTTGTATCAAATTTCATTTGTGAATGATTCAGTTAGCTAGGAGAGAGAGAGTTAGTACAGAAGAGAGGAGAGGAGAAAGACAAAAGACTCTATTGCATTATGATCTTTGTAACCATTGTAAATACATTTAGATGTTAATGAAAAGATCATTTTTTTCCTGCATCAGAGGTTTCTGTGTATTTATCTGTGTGATGAATGTTTACTTTTTGAATGTGTTTTTACTGTGTTTATATATAAATGTTGTAGATGTGCACGTATGTTTCAATTTGTAGGAGTAGGAAAAATTATTTGTCTGTAGTTTCTGATGGGTTTTGGGCTCTCATGGTTGAACAAGGAGTGCACCTTACATTTTTTATATAACTCTAAAAGGCCAGCACAAGGACTGCATGAGAACTCTGTCTAGATTTCTGTGAGGAGCGTGCCAGGTGGGAAAACCAAACCCATTTTAAAGCTCAGAAGGGAAAGTTTTCCCATGAAGACATACCAGAGTTACTGAACACTTTGAGGAAGGATCTGCAAGGAGTGCATTGAGCAGGTGAAAGGAGTGCGTGAGAAATCTATTTCGATTTTCTATGAGAAGGATGCCAAGAGGGCACACCAGAAGGTAAATCTCAAGACGAGAAGTGAAAGTATGCACAAAGAGTGAAATAAGTGTGAAATTGAATTTTCATAGATCAGGATTCAGGTGGTGAAGTTGTGCAAGGAGTGCAAAAAACAAACACACTGCTAAAGTGTTGGTCAAGCTCGAAAGGATGAGCACTAAGTGTCAGGAGGGCATAAGAAATTATTAGAGGAGAAAATGGTTGAGACCCTTAGAAATTGAGTAAGTTGAAAGATCAAGAGGAATAATGCATGTGTGCACAAGGCCTATGAAAGGAGTTTAAAAGGAAAAAATAGTCTAAGTCCCAGACGATAGGAGGAACGCAAGGTACAACGTAGATAGTTGGGCTTGCAAAGGAGAAGATAAAAGGTCGTATCCTTTGAAACCTTTGAAAAATCCTTCATCAGAAGGAAAGCACAGATTGAGGAGGAGGAGGAGCTACAATTGTCATCGGATCAACTGTAAAATCATATCTGGACCGTCAGGTTAAAGTCTAGACAGAAGGAGGAGTGCATAGGAGGATAAAATATCTCTTTCATTAGACCTAGGTGTGAGCTACAACAACCGTCAGATCAAGGTAAGTAGCATGGGTTTTAACCCTCAAAATCCTTTATACTCTAGAAGTCTAGAGGTTTTCCATAATTAGGCGTAGAGGAGACTAGGTTAATGAAGTATTAAGAGCCTAAAGTGACTCTAGACCCTTGGATCCAATGAACACATGTTAGCAGATCATCAAATTCAGAAGACTATAAGTCCGAGAGAATAGAGGGAACAACTGTTCGATCCCTTCAGAGTCCCAAAGTCCAGAGTCGATCTGAGTCATTGATCAGAGGACGACATGTGGTAGTAGATATGAGATTATGGAGTCCCGGTAATCTAGAGGAAATAGGTCACGGAGTATTGAAGAATCCCAGAGGCTTGAAGTCCTGGGGGATAGATCCCAACCATTTATTATACGGACACGTGGAAAAATATATGACTATTCAGGAGAGAAACACTTTGGTGGAAGTGGAGTCAAGACATTAATAGGAGTAAGGGCTCCCAAAGCTCTGAAGGCCACAACAAATTGTAACTGTTTCCACTAGTGACATGTGGTGCTAGATCTTAGATTCCGAAGACTTGGCTCTCTGGAGGGGTTAGGTTATATTTCATCGAGGTTGAAAAAATCCCGAAGTCCAAAGGACATCGTATCCATCCATTGGGAAGGAGACATGGAGCGTAGATCAGAGCTCCTCATTACTTTGAAGTTTGGCCATTCAGGGAAAAATGGGTATTGACATTGCAAGACTCTAGAAGTATAGAGTCCCAGAGAAGATTGTAGTCATTGACTTTCGGTAGAGAGAGGGAAGTTGATATTCTGTCCTTCAGAAGTTCGCAAGTTCGACACTCCATGGGATTGGAGGTGTTGTGCGGTGAAAATATCCGAAGCCCGGAGCGTAGAGTAGATCTCAACCATCTATTGAGGAGGACATGCGGCAGGCGATTGGACTCTCTAGTAATTCAACGTTCGGAGGATATGAGGTCTTGAAGTGTGAAGACACCTAGACTCCCAAAGTCCGAAGAAGATCTAGACCATCCATCTACCAGGATGTGGGAGCCATTGATTTCGGTCCTTCATGATTTTGTCAATCCGATGCTCTAGAGGATAGAGAGTGTGGGTAGTTTAGAACTCCCGAAGCCTGAAGTTCTTAAGCATATATCCACCATTGGTCACTGGAGAATGGAGAGTCATTGATTTGGGGCCCTTCGGATGTCCGTTAGTTAACGGGTATGAGGTGTTGGAGTGAGAAGACTTGTCAAATCATGAATTTCTGAAGGCTATGTGGGTCGTAGATTTCATCATTTTATGGGGACCGTTGATAATTGCCTTAGTTTGGCCATCTGTGAGTTCGTTGGTTTGAAGGAGTGGAATTATTGAGGTGTTCAAGCTCTCAGAGCCCGGAGCTCTGGAGCCCCTAATTAGCACCTACTAATCAACGTCGGGTCACATCTCATGGTCTTATGAGAAAATATCCGAAGTGAGAAGGGGTTAGGGCCCAAATAATTGGTTTTAAAGAGTACGTAAGAAAATAGCCCACGAGTTTATTATTGGACATGCACATGGAAAATGAAGGACATGTGTATAATTTTTTGGGGCTCAATGGAGCCCCATAGTTGATCTAGATCCTGAATTCAAACGATCCTAGACTGGGAGGTTGCACGTACCCCAGGAGAGGGTGGGGTCTGCATCAAGTTGGTTAATAGTTATAGGGGGAGGAAAATTGATAATGGCCTCTACTTTAAGGGGATCCACTCATATCCAAAACGTGGACACAATAAATCAAAGGAGACGACCAGATTCCACAACAAATATGCATTTGTGTGTGTTAAGATGGATGTTGTAATGTCAGAAGTGAATACATATTTATCATATATGATCTATATGATATTTCTTCTTAGGATATCTAGTGAGTAGGTCATCTAGATAAGGTTGTACGATATGTTTAATGTCATGGAAAGCATAAGACATGGCCTGTTGGAAAGTGGCGCCAACATTTTTCAGACCAAAGGGTAACTTTCGATAAGTGAAAGTGCCCCACGAGAATATGAAGGAAGTTTTATGTTGGTCCTTTGGTATGATTTCGATTTGATTATAGCTAGAAAAGTCATCCATGAATGAGAAGACTTCACATCCAACACAATCATCGATGATCTGATCAATGAAGGGGCTGGGAAAATTATCCTTAGGAAAAACCTTGTTATGGTCCCTATAATCAACACATACTTGGATCGTGCCTTTCTTCTCGGTGATGGGTACGATCTTGAAGACCCATTCTATAAGGGGCATGGGATAGATAAAACCAATGTTCAATAATTGTTTAAATTCGGCCTTAATTGCTGGAGTTTTTCATGGGTGAACTGGATGGAGTCATTGTGGAATAGGACAAGTTCTGGGATATGTCTTAATTTCATGAACAACTATATGTGGATCAATTCTTGGAATTTATTCATATCACTAGGAAAAAATATCATGGAACTCTTTAAAAAGGGAAGTGTACCATTCAATCTCTTTGGGAGAGAAATTTTCACATATCTAGATGTGTTTCGTGATCCCAGGTTTAACTAAAATATCAATTTAGATGGTCTTATAAATATTTCCCAAGTTTCCTTCTGATGGAGGAGAATATGACATGGAAGGTAACGAGGATGAGTATTGGGTGTCAGTAGAAATGAGGGTTTGAATATGTGTTTCTTTCCTCTCTTTATTGGGAAGGAAAGACAATCGATGATGATGGTCTTCCCAGGGTTGTCTTGAAGAGACATTACTTCCATTATAGCTTCATCATATGGGAAGATGACATTTAGGAAGTCATCCTTGAGATGTTCATGGGTAACCCAGTAAGGAGAGAAAAACGGATTTGGCTCCTCATCTAGTAGGATCTTAGGATCAATGTTAGCAGATTCATATGTTGTTTGGATAACTGAATATGATAATTCAACTAGGGAAGGCATGGTATCTCTGAAGTATTTGACATTAGAAGTGTTGTTCCAGAGTTTGTGTTTTAAGGCTATAAAACACACCGTCTAGGCATCCAAAATATTAGTGTTTTCTTTCAAAACAAAGGACAAGAAAGACTCGATCAGATTCAGTTTCTCAACTGTCTCTGTCTTTCTTCTCTTTGTTCTTGGATGGTTATGTCCCGTTCTATTGCTGCCCACGATTGTTCTAATTCGGTTCTGTTTCTGGCAGTTTGCAGGATAGTATTAAAGAGGTTCAATGCAATACTAGTTTGGTCTTGTAAACCTATGGCTACGTTCGGTTCTCGAGCGTTTGGGACTGTCATAGATGGTTAATTTTTATAATTTTCATAAAAAGGTTTTTTGTGAGTTTGTTGCTTCAGATTTTCAGGTCAGATATTAAATGAACAACTTTAAAACTCGAAATAGAAAATAATAACACAAGCAGGTCGTTTCCTGGTTCAGTGATAATCAGGAGATTTTAAACACTAAAACGTCACACAGAGGAATATAAGAATTTAATCTAAAGAGAACCTTATATTTTCATTACAGTAAAGAAGGGTGACGAGGGTTTTTCTAACAAGGGGAAATATTAAGGAACAGAAGACTAC